>OY723390.1:3583363-3830863 GCA_963210295.1 Ophion ellenae
TTTGGGGTTTCTGAGGTCGCCGATTACAAATTTGATGTCAAAAATTAGTTTTGTCACATGACAGCTGTCAAAACGAAGAAAAAATATTTTAATTTTTGAAATTTTTTAAAAAAGCTATGGGAACGATATTAATAAGGATTTTTTAGGTCGCTGATTATAAATTCATTCTTATACACGAATTTTTAATCGTAACAGCTGTCAATAGTTATATTAACAAACAAAAAATTACGTATTATTCAGAAAAAAAATTTGGAATTCCCCGACTAAACTGTCACCTGGCGGAGAAAATCCCAACTTGTACCTTATTAAGCCACGTACCCGAGTGCCTAAGGCCACCGTACCCACGTGGGCCTTAGGCTCGTATGCCCCTCCGCACGGTACTGCGCATGCCCACTACGCACTGACGCATCGAGAACCCCGCTCCACGCGGTCTCTCTTTCTCTCTGTGTTCAGCCGCCGTCCAGTACACACGTCATGCGACGCGCTCTGCTCCGTTAAACAAATCTATTTGTTTTGTTAACAGCGTTTTTTTAATTTATCGTTTAACCTGCCTATCTCAACACGAAGTGATTGAAGCAGTATTCTAAGGTGAGTTTGAATATCAATTTAAATATCAATCAACATAAAAATTGATTTATAATCATAACCTCAATCTACAATCGTTTGCCTCATAGTCGACTTGAAATCGTACAGAAGGTGGCCGTCAACTTCAAGTTGTTGTTTAGTTCACTCACATGAAAAGAATTAAAAAAAAGCAAAAAAAAAAACAAAACTAAGACGAAACGATATTTCAATAAAAAAATGATTTGGAATACAATAATTTATTTCTGTTTTGTTTACCGATGTTTTCAACATTTTTTTTGTTTTGATTTACAATTTTTAATGTACTTTCGATTTTCGTTACTTTTGTTCTATTTGTTTTTTTAATTATGGTTTTTTTTTATTCCGGGTTTCAGTTACTTTTTTCATTTTTTTCAAAAAAAAAAATAATTTGTTAATCATAATAAAAAAAATAACAATGTTCTTTTTTTTTCTTTAGGAAAAACTGTGCGATGCCACCGAAAAAACGAAAATGTACGGCTGGTGAAAGGTGCATAAGATGCAACAGATTGTTGCGTTATGATACCGGAAAACAGAAGTCCATTTCTTCAGATGATGACGTACACTTATATACTAAACTACTAGGTAAACGAGTAGAGAAAGGTGACGTTTTATGTCATCTGTGTCGTTCCGCAATCGCTAAATCCCGAACGGTTTCACCATCGACGAGCAGTGATTCTGATCCTGAAGAAAATCTTCAGTTGGATTTTAATCCCGAAGAAAATCCTCTGCCAAACGTCAATCCCGAGGAAAATCCTCTGCCAGATGTTGATCGCGAACAAAATTCTGTCGATCCTGTAGAGAGACATTCATCAACACTCTCCAATTTGACAGTATCAGATGACACAGAACAATCTTCGGAACAGTCTTCGCAACAATTGTCACGGTCGGAGTCTGGATCTTTCACAGGACAGTCATCACAATCTTCTAAGGACCCTCCTTACGTTCTTCGTCCAAGAGAACCGGACTATGAAATGATCGAGATGCCTTTCAACAGAGTTACCGCGACTCACAAATGTTGTTGCGTATGTCTTACTCCAATTACGACATCTCCGGTTGTTCCGTTTAAAGCGAGGTTACAGGTATTTATAAGTTCACGAATTTTCATTCAAAAAGGCAATCGCTGTTGTCCTGTACATCTTATCAGTGAACGTATGTACGTTGACGAAATTTCAAACTTGAAAATATTTTCGAATACTTGTACTATCAGTTCTCAAGAGTTGGCATTATTTTTGGATGCACTGTCCAAAAAATGCGACAACAGTATTTTAGACAGAGTAGATGATTACAATTTATCGGCAGAGCGCATAAAATCGCTAACTGGATACACAGTTGCAGAAATCAAGACTCTAAAAAACATGTTGGTCACTTTGCGAAATTCTCAAAATCGCAGTATTAATCAAGCTCTTTTAATATTCCTTTTTAAATTAAGAACTGGAAATTCCAACACAATCACTGCGTCAATTTTCGATATCAAATCTGAACAACTAGTATCTGCTTATTGCAAATCGGTTTTGGATTCATTCGCGAAAGACGTCTTTCCACTTCGTTTCGGAGCTCGGGCATGTTCTCGCGAAGATTTAATTGCTAATCACACGTCGCCTTACGTAAAAAAATTACACGGATTTGAAGATCGCCTGCTCTTGATTGCTGATGGTTCATACCTTCGACACCAAAAAAGTAGTAATAATTGTTACCAAAAAAAATCTTTCTCTGGTCAGAAAAAGTGTCCACTCTGTAAACCCTTCACAGTTTGTGCCACAGATGGATATGTAATAGATGTTTACGGACCGTACGAAGCAATTGTGAATGATGCGAAAATCTTACAACATGTACTAAGTGATCCGAACGGCTTGAGATCAATCCTCAAAAAAGGGGATGTTTTTATACTTAACAGGGGGTTCAGAGACGTCAAAGATTGGTTAGAATCTCAAGGGTTCGTTGTGTTGATGCCAGCGTTGAAAGGCAAAAGAAAGCAACTTCCAACAAATGAAGCAAACGAAAGTCGATTTGTTACGAAATTGAGGTGGGTGGTAGAGGCTGTCCACGGTATAATCGGTAGTAAATTCAAACTCTTGCATAATCAGTTTAACAACAACATGTTGGATTCAGCGATGCTTTATTGCAAAGTAGCGAATTTTTTGGTTAATGAGTTTGGAAAAAGACTGAATTGCGATACCGATTTACAAGATCAAATTGCCGAGCAAATGTTGAAAAGAAAAGACGTTGACAATTCTTTAGCGAAAGTTGTGGAAGAACAAAACTGGAATAGGAAGAAAAGGATCTTCAAACCGTTAACATCAAATGACGTATTAGACTTTCCGGAAATGACAGAGCAAGATTTGAAGATCCTTTTCACTGGCTCGTACCAGTTATCGCAAACTGTTTCATACTTAGCTGAAATGTATACCGAAGAAGGACTTTTGAATATGCAATACTTGTTGGAGGACGATACCATTTTGAAATGTGAAGTTAAATCAAGACATATAAACAAGAAAGTATACAGATGTTACGTTCAGTACGACCCTAACAGTATTGGATATAACGGTATAAAAAACTACGTATGTGATTGTGCAAATGGACTAAGAACTGTTGGTTGCTGTGCCCACGTTGCAACAATCATTTACTTTTTAAGTCATGCACGGTATTTGTCCAAAATCATCCGCCCAGCTCAAATTCTAACGAATCTATTTCACGTTGATAATGTCGAACCTGTTATTGAAGAACACAGTGACGAAGATTAACAACATAACAATCATGTTGCAATGTATGTATTACTTGTGTCTGTTTAATGTATATATTAGATGAATGTATGTAATATTATTATAAATAAATAGATTTTTTAAAATACAATGACTTTTAATTATTGAAAAAACCGAAATAGCAAATACCATTTTCATTTGATGACATGTGTAATTTTTTTTTTTTGTTAGCTGTTTGACATCAAATTTGTAATCGGCGACCTCAGAAACCCCAAAATGTACTTTTATTAAGTAAAATAATTGAAAAATATGATTTTGTGTCATTTTCGTAACTGAAAATGCTCAAATTATAAAAACGGAATTTATTCAAGTTTGATTTTCGGACGCTAGAAACGACCGAATTGAGCCCAATTAGCGTCATTTTGTAGAGGAAGATAGTAGCTTTCTATGCTATGGTGCACGATTTTTTACCATTAATACGTCAATAAAAACCATAGCATTAAATTCCAAAAATGACGATTTTTTACGGTTTTTATGCCATTAAAATTATGTTGCACATGATTTAACTTTACGAAAAAATCTGGAAAAATTCAGGGCATGTCCACACATCTGAAACAAAATTTTGGT
Source organism: Ophion ellenae (assembly GCA_963210295.1). Lineage (NCBI taxonomy): Eukaryota > Metazoa > Arthropoda > Insecta > Hymenoptera > Ichneumonidae > Ophion > Ophion ellenae. Next base: position 3,587,293 of record OY723390.1, read on the forward strand.
TGTGTTAAAACCGCTTTAAAATGCATTTGAAAGCTCGAAAAAAAATTAAACATAAAAAAAACGCATTTTTTGCGATTATGGTGTTTTCATAAGGGTTTAGGGGGTTAAAAAATATCTCTAAAATTTTGTTTTTCCGCCCTCTTTCAGGTTTTTGGGTCGATTCGATCAAACTCGGTGGGGGCCGTCAGACCCCCCTTAACCGGCTACCCCCTTTATGAGTGAGAAGAGAAATAAAATTGGCGAAAATTGGAAATTTAAAAGCTCTTGAGCGACCATTAAATATTCATTGGCCGGCTAGATTTTTCGCGAGGTTAATGTTAAAATTATAAAGCGTAACATTCATGGGTGAGAAGTGGTAGAGAAAAATCGTTTTTTTAATGAAAAATTGAATGTTAGGGAGGTTTGAGCGACCTCCACATATTTTTTGACCGCTTGCAGGGTTCGCGACATTTTTTTTCCCTCAAAGACGATAATTGGGTGGTGAGAAAAAGGAAAAAAATAGAGCTCAAATGTGTAGCACCCTAATAACCCTAATATAAATAGTAGAGCGATTTACGTTTATATTACGATATAGATATTGATATTAAAGTTTTTACACTTAATCAATACACTTTCGAAAAACATCAAAAAAAAAAAAATGTATTTATGTAACCTTATGACGGCTTGTTGATAAAATCTTCGAAACTACTGAACCTATCCTTATGAAATTTTAACCGCATATTCTTTACAATTATTATCATATCAATTAGCTCATATCAAGAATGTTTGAAATTTTTATATTTACTATTTTTGTGCCAAAAACGGTGAAAAAACACGTTTTTTTTGTTTTTTCACAAAACATAGTAAATCTAAAATCGTTTGATTTTTTTTGTTTCGGATTATCCATGTCCGAGGTTTCATCAACAGCGCAGACCTAAAATTTTTTTAGGACATTTTTTTAACTACCATTTTCGTCTATAAATAGTGATTCAAATAAATAAACTTAAAAAAATGTATTTCGAAAGTGTATTTATTAAGTGTAACAACTATTATATCAATATCTATAATATAAAACTATTTTAAAAAAATCCTGAAAACAGCCTTTTTTAGCGTCTTAAGGGAGAAGACCCCTTAAGAACAATAGCGTACACTGCCTGTGGCGACTGCGACGGCCTTTTTTTCATTTTATCCCTCATCGAACAAGGTACGACATTTTATGGAGACTTGGGGAATTACAAATTATCGTGCCGGTGAAATACGCGGCCGTCAAGATAATTTAAGGAGCCTGTTAATTTTAGCGGCGGATTGTCCGCAGCTGAAGTCTCGTGCGCGCGCCATTAATTTTTACTCCCTACGCGCCCCATTCCCCGTTGCCCCGCTCCACTGCGCAGTCAGCGGGTATAATTGTCGGGAGTGTGGGTATACTGCACAAAAGAGGGTCACACTGTACCACACAGGAGAGCCGAAAACCTCGTCATTATGCAGATGAAAATAATTTTTCGGGAATGACTGTACACTCGGAGGAGTAAAGAAATAAAGCTAAGGACACACGAGTCTGGCGTCACGTTGACGGTAATAACGCGGCCTGTTTCCAGCTTAAGGGGTATGCATAACCTTAAAGTTAAAAAAACAGATCGATTTTCAATATTTTTGTTCGTCTCGGGTATCGGGGTGACAAGGTCGATCTTTTGCACCCAAACAGTACATAGTCTTGACATGTCACCGTTTTTTTATTGCAAAATATATATAAACAACGTAATTATTGTAATTTAATCTCAGGACTGTCGCCTGTGACGAAAGATTGCATTTAGTAGGAAAAAGTTTGCAATAAAAGATTTTTCTTTTTCAATTGACAATAAAAAAGGTCTCTTCCATTTTTTTTTAGCTCCATTAGTAATGGAGATGTGAACAAGGAACATTTTTATGAGAGAGACGGAACGATGAGTGAAAGAAACGAAACGATGAGTGACAGGTGATGCGATTAATTTTCGTCGCTTATATCTCCATTACTAATGGAGCTAATAAAAAAATAAAACATCATTTATTTAAAATTTCTATCTATGAAATGCATTCTTTACCCCAATTGTTATTTCAAAAATTTAACTGTAAAAAAGTGCCTCGGTGTATGGACTACTTGCTTGAGACAAAATCACAATTATTTTTCGTACCTTCAATCTACGATTTCTGCACCGTATAACAATCAAACAGCTCGGTTGAAAAAAGTCATATCAAAATGCCCTTAGAAACCATACAATGCACAACGTTCTAACCTGCTCCACTAAAATTGTCATAACTTGGTCAATTTTTTGAATTTTTACAATATCTTTGCATCAAATCAAAGTTAAGACTCTACGTAATGAGAAAACAAAGTAAACCAAAAACCGATTTTTTGATATTCCAAGGCTATGCATACCCCTGAACTTTATTTTCGTAGTAAACAAAGATGTGAGGGCATCTCAGTAAACTCGAGCCGTGGTACCATTGACTTGGCTAACAGTTACGGTGGTTAGGTTGTCTTATGAATATTGCAACCCTCTTCTCCCCTTCATCGTCTGAGCACCCGGGGAAAGTCCGAGGTGCGGTTTTGTAACGTGGCTCCTACACACTGCTGCGCGGTTTTCTGAACGAGTGAATTCTCACCAGTCACCGAAAATACGGTGCACGGAGAACCAGACTAATGTGGAACATTCCTTAACTCAATTATTCGTACCTGTCCCACGTCATGAAGCAATTTAACTTCACTATTCCCATTCGAAAGATATCTCACGAATAGCTCGGTTCGAAACGCTTTGCCGTGAAAATCATCGGTCAATACGAAAATATTTTTTTTATCCGTTTATAACTATTGTTATTGACATTGTCTTAACCCCTCGACTCTTAATGACCCACATATGGGCGGAAAAAAAGCCGTGCCACTTTTGCGTTATGACACATATGACGGCATTTAAAAAAAAAACATGTTTTTAGTAAATCGATTTGTTATTTGGTAAACCATGATTTTTGAGGCAGCGGAATCCGAATCTGAAATCAGATTTTGTAAGTTGCAATTGGCGGATCCAGTATGACGAGCAGTATGCTCGATACATACATACATATATATATATATATATATATATATATATATATATATATATATATATATATATATATATATATATATATATATATATATATATATATATATTCATTTTAGCTGTATACAAAACAGAGCATAATTGAGATTTGATAGTAAGTTTTTGGCACTTGTGTTGTATGCGAAAACAAAGTACTACGAGTATATTTTAATAATATATTCCCAGAATTAGTAGATTATTATATATATTTTTTATATTATTGTTATATATTCCGTCACATTCACTGAGAAGTTTAATTTGATACCGGAATAAATCGATAGTTCGGAGATATCAATCGACAGATCAATAGTTCGGTAGAATAAGTGGAATATAGGTAGACCAGATCGAGTCTAGGTAGAATATAGTTAGAATGGGTAGATTATAGGTAGGATATAGTCGAATATAAAGGCAAGTTGGTAGAATAAGTAGGAACACGGGTAGAACACAGGGTATATCGGTTTCCTAGTAAAAAAACAAAAGGACCATGTGTAGAATCGGTATATTCGGGCGGTATATAGGCAGAATCAATGTCGAATAAAGTAGAATAGGTAGAATGGACAGGTATTCCAGTAGAATTATTAGTTATTCGGGTAGAATCAATGAAAGCATAGGCAGAATAGGTAGAATCGATAGGTATTTAGGTAGAATCGATGAATGCATGGTTAGAATAGGTAGTGGTATCGATAGATCCAATATGTCAATAGATCGAAGTCACAAATGGATCGAACATCACATAGGTAGGATAAAATCTACGAATCGCCAAAGTCATTCGCCACAATTTGCCGGGAGTAAAAGAATGTGGTCTCCACGAATTGTTTACGAGTTGTGAATTGTCCAAAACTCAGCACTGTGAATGAAGATTGCGACCGAGGAAAGGTTAAGGCACGAGGTGTTTGAGAAAGCTGCCGCAAGGGGCGTTAAAGTGACGATTAATGGCCGTGAACAAAGGGCACCGCAGTGAAAAGTATAACGACGTGCAAACTCGAGGTGCACGAGACAGACGTGGGTAGTTTCAATAGGGGGAAAAACAGCCATTCCAACTCGCCTCGACCCACGGCCGCTTAACACAACCGGGTATTGTTGTCACGAGCTTCAAAGTATAACATGTTCGTTTCCCGAATGATTTTTTCCGCAGTTTTGTCGGTGACCGTTCCTTAATGTTCCTAGAATTTTCAATTGAGGAGGAAGACGGCTGGGGCGATACCGGGTCAACAAGCAGATCAGGCGAGAAACTGGGGTAATGGTACGAGAGCTAGGGCAGGAGAGAGAGAGAGAACTTTTATCGAGCTTTCGTGCAACCGGTGTTCCCTGGTGCCAGGCAGGGGTGGCGAGGGGCATAGAAGCCCTCGTAAAGTTCTTGTTCTTGTGGCAATCTCGAGAGGTTAAATTCACGACCTCCTCATTCCGCACCTCTGAATTCTCTCCTCCTCGATCGTATTGTAAGTCGCCTTCAATTGTGCATCGCTGAATTGCGAACGTTTTAAACAATGCAATTTCGGGTCAATCGGAAAAAACAAAGAGCCTCAAGTGTACTCTCGTCAAAGCATTCGGGAATAATGGGCTTTGGGCTTGCTTGGATTTAGATTGAAAAAGGAAAATGAAGTACATCGATATTTAAGAATTCAAGAACTGTTATGGTGACCCGACCCGATTGCGTTGGAAACGTAAATAGGATTCACCGATCCGTTACTAAGTTTTAAAGACACGCGTAAATGACCCAAGAACTTGGTTCAAGCTCCAGCAGTCAAGTAGAAGCTACGGGAAGTACAATGAAATTTCTTGGCATTTCCACCGAGAAGCTACATCTCGTAACTTCTATTTCGATGCGGGGTTGATTCTAGTTGGAAGCTAGATCTAGTAACGTCTAGTTAGAAACTAGATCTAGTTACTTCTACTTAGGAAACACTTCAGTAAATTCTCGTTAACGACTAAATATATTAACTTATAGTTACGGAATAAACGATTGACTCCTGGCGCAGAACTATATCTGGTAATTGTTAGTTAGAAACTAGATCTATTAACTCCTAGCTAGTAAATAAATCTAGTAACTTCTGTCTATGCACTAGATCTGGTAGCTTGCAGTGAGAAACTAGATCTATTACTTTCTAGTTCAGAACTTGATCGAGTAACGTCTAGTTATAGACTAAATCTGGTAACTTCTACCTTTGTACTGGATCTAGTCACTTCTGGTGAGGAAATAGCTCAAGTAACTTCTAGTTAGGAACTAAATTTAGTAACTTTCCGTTGTTGACTCGATCTAGTAACTTGTAATGACGAATTACATCTAGTAATTTCTAGTTATGAACTGGGCCTTGCACCTTCTAGTTATAGAGTGAATGCAGTAAATTTTAGTTAGAAGCTAGATCTTGGAACAAGTTTAGGATCGTGGATTGAGAAAACGCGTACTTACTCCCTCCAATCGACCTGCGTGACGTTTGGCTCCTGATGTCGAACGCACTTGTTCCTTAACTCGCCCATGTATACTTGAAGCGCGAACAAAGCGAACACCATGAGGCAGAATATCGTGAGTGTCATGACCTCGGCGAGTTGCTTGAAGCTGTGCAGCAACGCGTTTATGATGGTCTTCAAACCTGTGAAAAAGAGATGAGGATAAGTTGCAGATACGATTCGTGCCATTTCGGCATTGGTTCCAGTTTGGAATTTCATTGATGGAGCGTGCTATGTTTTCGATCTAGGCAGGAATATCATTGATCAAGCGCGATACGTCTTCGATCTGGGCTGTAATATCTATGCATATAGAAGGCAAAGTCCTGACTGACTGACTCATAATCACCCAGCCTAGACCGTTAAATATAGGAACGTGAAATTTGGAGGGCGTACTTATTTCATTATGCACCATTTGAGAAGGGATTTTTTGGAATTCAACCCTTAAGGGAAAAAATAATTTTTGTATTTTTCTCATAAAGATGAGAGTTTGTGGAGAATAAAAAATTGGGTTAAATTGGCTTTAAATTTTGTATAATTGCTCCAAGACACAATTAATGAAATATCAGCGTTTTTGGAAATTCAATCCTTAAGGGGAAAAGAGGGTAGTACAAATTGTATGACGAAATAAATGGCTAGTCAGATTTACTTGAAATGTAGTATTAATGCTCTTCAACACAATTCTACGTGTTGCTCAATGAAACTTCTCAGGAGCACATTTCATTAAAGAGCATTCAACATAAGTTTACGCGAGCGAAGCCACGGGCGGAAAGCTAATAATTTATAAAGCGTGATTCGTCTTCAACATGTTTGAAATATCATTGAACGAATCGTGTATGACGTCTTTGATCTAGGCTGCAATATCCTCGATCAAGTTGTGCAGGATATTGATTGAGCTTGGAATAATACTGATCAAGCAACAATGCGCTAAGCGGCGCTATCGTTCGTCAAATACAATACGACAATGGTCCCGATTACAACGCCATCAATCAACTTCCAAATGACATTGGTCACACCTGGGATATAATTAGCCTGGGCTAGCCAAGCAGTGCCGGATTTATACTTTTCTTAAGTATAGGCCACTTGACTTTGTGCCGCCCTTCCTATCTAAATCACTTGTATTTACCTAGGCCTCTTTAGGTGCCTCTGAAATCTGCCGCGCCTAGGCAGCTGCCTATACGGTCTATTGGCAAATAGTCCAGTGAAAGAGACAAAAACTCAGCACTTTTTAGCGTAGAATATGAAGGTAGATGGTTGCATACTGAAAGTAAACCCAATAAAATGTTGCCCCTCAGCTCGCCTCAACCCTAAACAATAGGGGTTAAAAACTTGAAAATCGCCGTATCTCGATAATTAATAGCCCGATCAAAAAAGGTTTCAAACAAAAGTTGTATGGAATAATAAAATTCGTATAAAGTTATCTGACGTCCAACCTCCTATCTTTGAAAATAGCGGCACAAAAACAACTCGAAAATTCGGGGTTGATGCGTGTGCGAGCGGAGTAGACATTCGCTGCCTCCTTGTCCTGGGTTAGTGGTGCTCTCATGTTTTTGTGCCACTATTTTCAAAGATAGGGTATTGGACGTCAGATAACTTTATACGTATATTATTATTTCAAACAACATTTGTTTGAAATATTTTTTGATCGAGCTATTGATGATCGAGATACGGTAATTTCTAAGTTTTCCCACTATTAGTTTCCCACTATTAAGTGCCACTATTTTCAAAGATAGGGTATTGGACGTTAAATAACTTTATACGTATATTATTATTTCAAACAACATTTGTTTGAAATATTTTTTGATCGGGCTATTGATTATCGAGATACGGTAATTTTTAAGTTTTCAACCCCTATTTCTTAGGGTTGGGGCGGGTTGTCTACCTTCAGTCAAAAATTCACATTCTACGCTAAAAAGGGCTGGGTTTTCGTATCTTTTACTGGACAAAAATCCAGGACTGTAGCCAAGCCTAACGCATGTATATTCGCACGAATAGCCCTGCGATAAAGAACAGCCACACAATTCTGGAACGTGGTGGATCAAAAGTGAGGAAGGCTTGGCATTGATTCAGATAAGATTCTGGCATGATCGCTTCGCTTTCAAGCACCCCTATTGACTCCATCAGATCCCTAGTAATTAAGATTAATGCGCACCCCCTTTGCTAGTCTGCATAGGTGGGCCTAGAATTCGAATAAAGTCTTCAGCGGCATTCCATCACGCGTACCCCTCGTATTAATTGATCAGTTGATCAGCCAAGATCGAAGTCACGAGTAGCCATAAATTTGCGTACTTGTGTCAGTCTTACGGGCGTACAAAGGAGGGATAAGAAAAATGGTGGGATATGCGGACTCTATTGACCTACTAGCGAGGGTGGGACGAAAGGGGAACCCGTGGCAAAGACGAACGGCAGGCACTCGAAAGGAGTCGTTAGAGGGGTATTCATTGAGCGGAACGTTTAAGAGCGAGGGCGGGGATGTCGAGTGGATTCTTATACCGCGTGCCCCATTGTCAGATGCCCGAATGTCCCGCGAGCAAGCAAAATTGCTGCATACACCATTCTCTTACACCCACGCGTAAATGATTTTCTTCTAGTTCGCCGCTGAATGACAATACGACTGCTTCAGATATGATTCATTCGGGCCATATATTGCGATTGAAAAATAAAGCGACTATGAGAAAGGGACATGGAGGGCGAGCGAGAAAGCGGTAGAAAGAGGACGTCTATTGTGCCTAAAATAGCCACAAAGTTAATACACACTGGAGTGCAGTACTCTTAAGACCTTGGGTCTTAGGAGTCCTTAGGAGTCCTCAGGCCTGACGACCTTGTGGAAGGTCGTATACCTACCGAGTTTCTCATGGTATAACGAAAGTCGGTAATATATAGTCGCGTGAATTGACACAGGTTTTTCCTCAGTTTCTTTATGCCCTTGTGCATTCCTGCGTAGAAATTGTAGCCCTACCGCGTAGGGCTCGATTCAGGGCGCGTTCAGGTTACCCGATTGCCTTGGTAGGGCAATCTGAAAGCGCCCTGCTAGAAAAAGTTACGTTGTTTCACATATGGATCTGAACTGGTTGCCTGATGAGGCCTTATCAAGTTGCTTGATCAGGCCCTTATTAGGATTCATAGTCAAACCGCTGCGCTGTCGGGTTTCCTGCACTGCCAAAAAAAAAAATAATTTGAATAGGATCTTTGTAAATCAAATAAGTTTTTTCCTTTTCTCACGGCCAACTACGGTCTTATTTGTTCCAGCTAATCTTTTTGAATATTAATATATTCAAATCGAATAAATAAAGATTCTGTTCGGATGAATCTTTATTTCCTCACAATGTACACTGTAAATCCAAGTATACTATATGCTTAAAATATTTCAAGTTGAAATGGAACATCTAAGTGTTCCATTTCAAAATGAAATGGAACACTTAGATTAGAGTTCTACTACAACAATTTTGTATTATAATTCGTTATTCCCTGGCCTTCTGAAATTATTTTTTACTCAGAAAATATTTCACCTTTATGAAATCGAACCTAGTACCTACCTATAGCTGCGCACGCTGCCCCTCTGCTACCGAGTGCTTGTAACATTTTCGTCGCAGATATGGCATAAAAGACCAAATGAATTCCTATAATTATTGGTTTTTTCCTTAGGTACACGCTTTTCGCGTTTGTTACCTATTCTTTCCCATCATTATGACCGTTCTTTCCTCTACTGTTTACTCCTTTTTGACTCCATCTTTCTCCCTGTTCCCCCCTGTTGCGGCCGCAGCCGACTTCCCCCTCTGTATTATATTCATCATGACATTTCTGTCATGGGTATAGGGAAACTGCGGAAAACCTATACTAATACAGCCGGTCATCGAGTTCGCCCCCCAGTCGTGGAACCAGTCTTATTTCGCCGCGAAATGCCGAAGAAAAACATTTCACGACGAAATGTACGCGACTGGGATTCGAACCCGGGACCTCCCCGTCCGCTGGTTTAGTGGCGAGCACGCTAACCACTAGACCATCGCACCAGTTCATTCCTATAATTATTTGTTGTATCACATCAAGTATATCAATTAGTTAATATCATTGTGATAACATAACACACACACACACACACACACACACACACACACACACACACACACACACACACACACACACACACACACACACACACACACACGCACACGCACACGCACACGCACACGCACAAGCACACGCACACGCACACGCACACGCACACGCACACACACACACACACACACACACACACACACAGACATACATACATACATACATATATATATATATATATATATAATTCCTCTCTCTCCGCCTTACAAAGCTGCCGAAATCTTCTAACACGCCTCCGAGTTGGATGACGTTTTTTGTCGTGACAGTCCACAACACTTTTTTTTAAAATAGAATTCAGGAATACATCGAAACTCCGAAGCAATGATGCTGTCGAATCGAAGTTTCCACGTGGAAAATAAGAGGTTATGTGCATCTATCGACTACTGAGGCAGTTATAGGGCAATCCTATTTATGGCCTTATCAGGAAGGCTTCAGTAGGGTCTCACTTGGGAAAGCCTGCATAGGGTCTTATCAGGGGAAGCCTTAGTAGGGCCTTATCAGGAAACGCCTTAGTAAGGCCCTATTATGGAAAGCCTCAGTCAGGCTTATCAGGGCAAGGCATTTTAGTATTGCCTGATTTCGGACCTAAATACTTCCAGCCCGATGGGGGCCGGGTCAGGATGTCCGTAATAGGTGTTACTCATATCACACCCCGATCGGGGCCTGATCCTGATCAGGCTAACCCTAAGAATTTTCTACGCGGGAAGTATTGGCCTTCCGCTCATTGGTTGATGCGCCTGCCCGTATGCACGGCTTCAAGTATTGGCCGCCCATACACTAGTGTCGGTATATTATATTCCATTATAAACCGACATTGGTGGATGGGTGGTCGGGGTTCGGGTCCGGCGGTACTTATTGGTTAGCAGCGTTGCGCATGGTCGATAGTCGGAGCGGTGACCGCTCAGCCGTGCACCGGCTGGCGCATCGACCAGTGAGTGGAAGGCCAATACTTCTAGGACCTGGGTGTCGACACTTGGGTAAAATGGCTGTGCACTAGAGAATCAGAATAATAAAGAACTCTCTATACCGGTACGGGTTCTCCACTGTTACCCCCTAACCTCGGCAAACGTGGTATAGTGCAGCTTAAGGGGTCTTCTCACTTTAGACGCTAAAAAGACTATTTTCATGATTTTTTTCAATAGGTTTATATTATAGATATTGATATAAAAGTTGTTACACTTAATAAATACATTTTCGAAATACAATAGCAAAAAAAAATTATTTATTCGAGTCACTGTTTATAGACGAAAATGGTAGTTCAATAAATGTCCTCAAAAAATTGCAGGTCTGCTCTGTTGATAAAATCTCCGAAATGGATCATCCGAAACAAAAAAATCAAACGGTTTTAGATTCAGTATGTTAATGGCTATAGCGCATATCAAACGATTTGTGATATATGCAAAAATAACAAAATTTTGGTTTTTTTTCACCGATTTTGGCAGTAATTAGTAAATATCAAAATTTAAAAAATCCTTTATATGCGCTATAGCTATAGTTGTAAAGAACATGTGGTTAACATTTCATAAGGATCGGTTCAGTAGTTCCGAAGATTTTATCAACAAGCCGCCGAAAAACGTTGTTTCGAGAAAAACGCGTTTAAAGTTTGTTTGGGTTACATAAAGACATACATATTTTTTATATGTATTTTGGAAATGTACTTATGAAGTGTAACAACTTTTATATCAATATCTATAATATAAACCTAACCAAAAAATTCATGAAAATAGCCTTTTTTCGCGTCTAAAGTGAGAAAACTCCTTAAGACGACTGTGGACCCTACGGCAGTCAAGTTAAATGAACAAATTTTAGGAGCGATAGGAAGGGATTCAATTGGGAAGGATAATACGTAAGAACCAGCAAGGGTATACGTTGGAACTAAAGGAAATATATATATATATATATATATGTATGAATATATTTATTTATTTATATAGAAATATATATATATATATATATATATATATATATATAATGGTCACCCCATTTTGATTTTTCTAGAACACGAGAAGGTTAAAAATCAATAGCGAATCCCGTAATACGTTCATAGCGGAAACTCCTGCGCCCAGGCTTTATCAAGGGGAAGGGGGCAAACAGAAAAGGACGTGAAATGGTCTAACGAGCTACCAAGCCATGGTTCGATCTCTTATCTTAGGAAACGAGTGTACGACAACGAGGGTCTGCCCTCCGACCGCCGCTGCTCTCGCTCCAACGATTCGTATAGAACTTTACGTGACTTCGCAGTCGTTTTATCGGGATGTTCACGCGACGACGACGACGTTTACGATGAAGGCGACTAGCCAAACGAAATTATAGGAGTATAAATAGTTCGTTGTAACCCACAAAAATTATATCAGCTTACATGGAATAATTATGAAAATAGCCACGAGCGAACCCTGCGATGAAAATATCAAGCCCTTTTTTGACCAACTCGTCGACAGAATAGAGAATTGTATTTCACGCTGACACTATTTATTCGAACCTTGCATAATTTGATAAGAGATATTTTTTCACATAAAATTGTTTTTCACATGAAACATTTTTAAAATATGTAATATCAAGTTGCGGCAGATACCGAATAGAAGGGAATATTGAAGGACTAAGTATGAAAATAGGAAATGTTGAACCTTAAATGTAATAAAATATTGAGTAGAAAAAAGTATACGATAAATATAAAATGAAAACACAATTAATTCGAAGTTGAATAAAACATTACATAAAAGAAAATAAACGAATGAAGAGACGAAAAAGAATATTGAATTTAAATTAACTGAAATAATGAATATGAGGAAAAAAAATCATCGAACAATAAAATAAAACGAAATTTTTACACTATTTAACAATAAAAAAAATATAACAACTCAACGTTTCGAATTATAAAATAGATAAGAAAATAAAAAACAATATTTTCTCTTGCTGATATTAAAAAATGTATTCTAAAAGTGGGTGGTCCATTTTTTCGTTTTCATTTTCTTTTTACTGTCTTTTCAACTTTTTAAGTTCCTCTCTGAGCGATGGCTTCAACGACAAATGTAGTACGAAAGTACCGCCTTCGATCGTCACATGGAAGAAAAAGGGGGGTATATGGATCACGTGAATCTTGATACGTTTCACCGAGGACTTAGCAATAGTGCTTACGTCAGTAAGTAGGTAAAAGTCGAAGAAAAAGTTCGTGGAAGAATGGATGACGTTCCGATAAAAGGACTAGCGAATTCTATCCGCGTACAGTGTGAAAGTGCTTCTGCAACGTCAGTGTGAGTAATACGCGAGCAAGCGTTCCACTCCTGCATATCCTGTTCGTTTTTTTTTCTACTTTTTTGCGCGCCATCTGTGAATTCGCATCGAACGCTACGATCGGCCGTTACTGTAGACGTGACTGCAGAGTCCTTCCGCTGTTATCCTGCCGCACAGTGGTTCCAAACGCCGAAAAGCTGGCCAAAAATCGAAATCATCGAAAAAACGGATGGTGGTGGGTATATATAGGTTTTAGGGGTCGCTGAATCCGAATCTGATGTTAGTTTTTCGAAAAAAATGAGTCAAGAAGTCAAAAACAAGATGGCGGACCAAAAAAAAATTTATATCAACTTTAAACAATAAAAAATGATGTTATAAGGAGTTTTTGAGGTCGCTAAATCGAAATTTAACATCAGTTTCATAAAACAATGCAAAACAAAGTCAAAAACAAGATGGCGGACCAAAAAAAAATTATTATAATTGTAAATGATAAAACCTGTTGATTAAGGGGTTTTCGACGTCGCTGAATCAGAATTTGACATTTAATCAACTTGGAAAAAAATTTTAATTAAGTTTTTTGAAAAAAATAATTTATTGTTTATGACAAATTCATTGTTTATAATGTCAAAATCATTGGTCGTATGTATACTCAACATTAAATAACTTAAACAAATTTTTTTTGACGATATTGGACTTCATATAACGTAAAAATCATATTTTGAGCCATTTTTTTAAGTAAATTTTCAAATTGCATTTTCTCAATTTCGGGCAAATTCGGCCAAAAGTTATTGGCGTCATAATTTAGTGCTATGATGCCCTTACCATATGCAATTAATTTCAGCCCGGGATCTAGCGGGACTTTCGAGAAAATGAGAAAGTAAAAGTGGCATAAAAATGACGAAATTTTGTGATTTACAAACAATAATATATAAACAATGTACAAGCACTTAAAACTTCAAACAAAACGTATTTTACTAACCTCAGATATCCCTCTCTTCGAAACAATTCACTTCACCATGAATAATTAACACTAACTTGTCTAAATTAAATGTTTAAGTCAGAAAACACGTGACATTCACGAAATTTAACCTTAACTTCACGACGCCACGCTGCCAACAAGTGTGTATTATTGGCATTGGTAATGCTGCGTTCTTCAAGTACAGGTACCAACCTAACATATGGCACACAAAAAAGTCCTATATTTAGTAACGCGATTTTCCCTACTTTTGGCCAGCTTTTCGGCGTTTGGAACGACTGTGTGCCGTCCGATTTTGCTTTGTTTAAAGCAGTGGGTTGATTTTCTCTTTAAGAATTTCGTCGTGAATGTTTGATTTATGATCATAACAAAATTATTATCAAATATTTGGTATGTTGACAAATTGCGAATTGAAATATTGATGTGAATAATATGATATATATAATGATCATCGTTGATATTATTAACCCTAATCACTCACTAGGGGCCTGAAACACCCAACCCCAACTTTTCCGAGCAAAATTTGTTCCGGACCGCGCCCGAATTGGGACCTGTGGCGCCGCACAGTGTTAGTTCCAAGTCCCAACTATACAGTCAAGAAATCGCCGTTGAGCCAGAGCATCTGTGCTACGCGTGATCAATTAATTAACAAGTTATCGTTAATTTTTGGGGTCTCAAATCCCCCATGTGAGTGCAGTGCTTGAAAAACAACCAAATTGGCCATTTTATTTTCGTGTTTTTTTATGAAAAGCATTCATGCCAAGTGTTATTATAGCGTTCACAGTCAACGGAATTTCGCCTAACCTATAATCACATATGTTCAACTTATTAAGTCGCTCTACAACTCACGAAGTTCTACACTGAATGTATACAAAAGAATGGAGAGATATATTTTTATTATACTTTTCAGAGCGACTTAAAAAAATTCAAACATTTGTCGATTTTAGGCGTCGATAAACCAGCTCCGAATGATTTGAGCGAAATAGTGCATCTCGAAAAAAGGACATCCACATCGTGTATGCAACCAATTTGTTCCGAACATCGTACGCCGTTATGCCTACAATGTACAGATTTCGAGTGAAAGTTATATTTTTTTTTTTCATTTTTCACATGAACTCGGTATGATTTCAACAATTATTCCCCATCATTGCGCATTCACGTGAACTAATAAAACTTGACTAAAACATAAAATTCGTCGTGAATCGTGTCTTTTTGGTTGATAACATACCTCCCATTCAATGTTAAAAATAATTATACTTTTTGGATCGTCTTAGAATAGACTATTTTTATTCTTGATACTTGTTATCTCAAGAATATAAGAACCGAATTTTAGCCAAAAATAATAAAAATTACAAAAGTTATTAATTTTTTAACAAATAAGTTTTTACCTCTGCTTTTAGACTTTCAGAATTGTTGCATATCTCCAAATGAATTCTCTACTACACACAATACCATACTACAAATTTACAACATTTTATATATTGGTTAAAATAAAATTCAAGTAAAATTCAAGCATGCTTAGAGTGAGTGCCAGAACGTTCGAAAGTTGCCTGGGGTCGATATGACCCCATTTAGGGAATGTGCGATTCTGGAGAGGTGTCAGTTATTAGGGTTAAAATATAACATAGCACAATTATTGTAATCAAAAGTGTAAAGTGAAATGATGAAATATAAGAATTTACCTTAGTTAAGGGGTTACCGCCACTTGCGATTTTGAAAAAATCGATTTTTTTTATTGCATTTTTTTGAAGACTAAGTATTTGAGAATATGTCCTAAAAATTTCAAGTCGATCCGAACAAAATTGATTGAGATATGAGTGTTGAAAGAGAAGAATCCGCGTTAAAAGAGCGTTGAAAGAGAAACTTTAAACGCGTTTTTCTCAAAATGGCATTTCTGAAGTCGGTGACCAAGATTACTCGAACACTAATGAACCGATCTTCTTGAAATTTTGCAGGCTTATTTAATACATAAAAATGTATTCTTTAATCGTTCGATTTTTTTTTCGAAAAAAATGGCCGTTTTATTGCCAAAAAACGGCCGTTTTTTCGTTAAAATCGAACCATTAACTTTGACTGTCCGCCATTTTGTGAAAAATGAATATTTTTTAAAATCCTTCGATTAAAGACTAGTTTATACTTATATTTGACTAAATCCATCCGCATTTTTTTTTTCAGATGATCCACTTCGCCGCAATGTTGGTCACCGCAAACCGTGTATATAAAAACATTATTTCATTGACGGCCATTTGCCACTAAACAATGTAATATTTTTTAATAAAAAAATTACTGAAAGTTTTTCAAGATGTGTTCTTTAAGATGGTATATTGATCGATTGAAAAAGTTTTGTAGTTTTCTTTAAAAAAAATCATGAAAAAGGCCTTTTTTTGCGCTACAAGTGGGGGTAACGCCTTAATCATTGAAAATTAAAAAAAAGCTTTTTACGCGCTTTTTAAGAAAAAAAATTAACAAATTAAAAAATGGAGAAGTCTTTGAAATAAAATGACATGTATTTGAAAAAATGAACAGTTCTGTATTAGGATTAAAAATAAGTTTACTTTTGTCTTTTCGGTAAGCAGATAAATTAAATCGATAAATTTATCAATACCTTTTTGTCAGAATGGTTTACGAAAAATGCTATTTTTGTTTGTTTTGATTTGTGTATTTATTTGATGTTGATGTCTACATCAAACGTTGTGCGTAAATTTCCACGATTTTTCACATAAAAAAAATCGAATTTGAAAATAAGGACAGAATCAAATTTTTGCTACGCCTTTACGAGTGAATTACCGTAAGCGATAAGGCAATTTCCGACCAAAAGCCCAATTTGAGGATGACAATCCTCGCGCGAAATATTTCTAGCGCGATAAATGTGACAGTTGTGTGAGGGCGCGTAACGATCCATTCCGGAAGAGAGCGCTCTTCCGGTGTCGCAGCTGCCAGCAAGCGTCGCCCGTTAATCCTACTTCGCTGACCGTGTCCTTCGAACCCCGGTACTCCGAGGATGCGAGTTGGACGTGCGGCTAGACAGACAGGTCTGGCCCGTTTTCGAATATCCTGCTATAATCCCGAGGATAACTAGTCCACTTGGCCTTATCACCCTAATTTTATTTCCAATATGACTTAAAAATAAACAATTTCTTTTTTGCTTTTCTGGAATAATTGGTAGAAAAAAAATAACATATTTTCGTGCTTTACTTTATTCGATTGTCAACTTAAATATTAACCCTGTTAATGTTAGTGCGAATATTGTTATTCTACAATAAAAATATTTAAAAAATCAAGTCGTCGTAGAAGTGAAACAAAAATACCTTTTTTATTGCATGGATTTGGATCTTCTTTGATTAGTAACAAAGATTTGTAAAAATTCACACAATTGACCGAGCTATGGCGATTTTTGTAAAAGGTCAGATTGCCAACGACGTTACAGCGAACCGCCCTGCTGGGATTTACCCTATTCTCTTTAGCGTTTTGTACAAAACTATGTTTTATGAAACGCTGCAAATTGCATCTGAATATCTATTCGTCCGATTCACTTCAGGGGTCTTCTCACTTTAGACGCTGAAAAATTTTCATGATTTTTTTTTGATAGGTTTATATTATAGATATTCATGTAAAAGTTGTTACACTTAATAAATACACGTTCAAATACATTACATTTTTTACAAATTTAATTTAATTTTTTGAATTTAACAAATTTTGTTCGTATGAAAAAGTGATTCACTCATAAAATTAATTACACATCTATTTAGTATGAATATCAAGCTGTTAGAATATTTTTTCTTTCGATGTACAAAATGGCCGACTACTAATATTTTCTTTTGTTATCTTTTTTTAGGCGCTCAGCGGCGTGACATTTAGCATCCACAATTTTTTACCTAGAACAAAAAACAAAAAATTCCCGTCAATCTGCATTAGAATACCTAGAGAAGTACGTACGGAATTAAAAAAATATTGTTCAATTCAAAAGTTGTAGGTATTTGAATGAATTTTCAGTGAAAAATTTCGCATAAAACCGCTCATAAAATGAACAGTTTTCGAGTAATCAGAAATTCCGTACGTACTTCTCTGCTAAATGCAATTAGGAACATAACTTTTAAATTCGAAGTAAGTCGAGTGAAAATTGTTGAAGTTATTTGTCATGCCAATTGGAAAAAAGCTGTTTCGAGAAAAACGCGTTTTAAGTTTTAGGTACTTTGTGGCCGTGCCAGAAGTGGGCTTGCGGTATACGCTCAAAGTTGGTGAAAAAAAAATGTTTTGCTAGAAATCGAATAGTAACTTATTCTTATGATGATAAAGCACCGTTTTAGCGGAAAAAATACGATTTTTTTGAAAATTCTACTGTGGCCTTACCCCTTAAGTCACTATTTATAGACGACGACGGTAGTTAAAAAAATGCCATTAAAAATTGTAGGTCTGCGCTGTTGATGAAATCTCGGAGATGAAAATCAAACGGTTTTAGATTCAGTATGTTAAGGCAGTAGTCTGCTTCAGAAGCCGAAAAAAAGCGTTTTTTCAGCAATTTTTTTGAAAGGGAAGGAAATGATTGCGGTAAACGAAATTTTGAGACGATAGTGTATTATATTCAAGCTTTAAAAAACAACTTTTATTATTAAAAAATATTGAAATTTTTCAAAGTTGTAACGATTTTTCTGGGGCGCCTGGAGTCTGCACTTGTAAATCGGTGCCGGTGATGGAGATCGTGCGATGCATCTGAAACAGTCGAACCAAATTCTTTTTTAGTTTTTATAAGTTCCTTTTCTATATGAACTAAAAAAATACCGAAGAAATGATGAAATTCCAAATTTTTTCGAAGATTGAAAAAAAAAATCACTTTTTTGAAAAAAAAAATTCACTTCAAGTTGCAAAACAAGTAATTTAAATAGTACTTTTGTCCAACTTTTTTAGTTCAAATAGAAGATAATTTAATACTGAAGCTAGATCACTTCGACTTTTTTCGATCGGACATATATTGTTTTTGCTATCGTCGGCACCGTTTTCTAAAACTTGTGAAAATGAAAACTCAAGAAAACGGGCTTTAAAGTTTTCGGTCCAAAAAAATATAAGTTTTTGGATACTTACACTAATTAGATGTTAATCAGCTATCCCCGGGCCATACAATAATCCTTCCTCTTCTTCAAATCGATTTTTTGAAGCCGGTAAAGCAGACTACTGCCTTAATAACTATAGCGCATATCATACGATTTTTGATATATGTTCATATATATATGTTGATTTTTGATGTTTGATATATAGTTATTAGCATACTATCATATATACTATGTGATAGTATGTTCATAACTAGAGCGCATATCATACGATTTTTGATGTATGTAAAAATAACAAAATGGCGGACATTTTTCGAAAAAAAGTGTTTTTTTTACCGTTTTTGGCAGAAAAAATGGTAAATATCAAAATGTAAAAAAATCCTTAATATGCGTTATAGCTATAACTGTAAAGAATATGTGGTTGAAATTTCACAAGGATCGGTTCAGTAGTTTCGAAGTTTTATCAACAAGCCGTCGAAAAACGTTGTTTCGAGAAAAACGCGTTCAAAGTTTGTTTGGGTGACATAAATACATGAAAAAATGTTTAATGTATTTCGAAAGTGTATTAATTAAGTACAACAACTTTTATATCAATATCTATAATATAAACCTATCAAAAAATTCATGAAAATAGCCTTTTTTAGCGTCTAGAGTGAGAAGACCCCTTAATTGTGTGTAAAATCCCGACCTCGTCATCCCAATTCTCATGTCCGAAAAAAATATCGACAATCGACCTGGCGTTTCGGCCCCGGGCAAACCCGTTAATATCATAATAAGCGAAATACACATCCACATTATTTTCCCCCTGCAGACCTAAATATTCCTAATTATTCTCCTATCTCACTGACTTTCTTATATCCTATGGGCGACTTCCGGAAGTCACGTGACTGTACTCGGATTTTCCAATATCATTTCGGAAGTTCACTAGTTGATTCGCTCCTTCCGTGTCGTCCAGTCGATGAAAAATGATTTCAAAGCTGAGACGCGTGACCTTGGCAGAGATTTTAAAAAAATGGTTCAAGGTCGCGGTCACGAGCGGAAAAGCACAGTGTTCTCCGTTGTTCACGAGTACCTAGTACCCGTGAACATTTCGGGAATTGCCTCTCCGCTGATCCGCCATCCATACATCGCTCTGAAGGATCGTGTACTAGACCCAGATACCGAAGCGCCGAGCCCATTGAGATGACTCGTACTTCGGTGGACGCGCGACGGGCCCGCGGGGGCAAAAATTCCAACCCGCGTTTCCGGTGTGCGCACGAAGATTTTTCTCTCGCCAACTTATCAGACTCTCCTTTTAAAATTGAAAAAACCAATTAAAGTCTTATTTTATTCGCGTTTTTTAATTTTGCGAATATCAACTCTAGCGATATATCACCACCCCCCCCCCCCCGCCGTCTATCATTTACAACGCCTTGCCACACAAGTCCACGTGTGCATGTGGCCCGTCGAGGCGCAACCTCTCATTTGCATATACACGTCCACGTATGTGTACACCCTTTGAACGCACACTTGAAAAAAAAAAAAGCGACTGCAGTGCGCTTCGCGTCCGCATGCCCACTTCTTTCACTCTCATGCATATGCTAATGCAATACCTCGTGCGAGTATGGCGCACTGTAGGAATGCACGTTTTTTTCTTTACTTTTTTTGAATATTCGGAAATTGGAGTCCCAAGTAATTTGCTCCGTTCTTAATACGTAAGTAATAGCACGCGCTGCTATCAGAAGGCTGCATGTGCAACTGCCCGTTGGCAAAAGATGGCGTTGGGTCACTATTTTCTCGAATTTAAAGTTGGCAATAGACGCCATATGGGGTAAACCGACAAGTGAATGGACGGGAACCAGTGAATCGACAAAAGCCCATTTATATTCTAAATCAGGAAAGCCAATGAAATGTCGATAAACACTCGAATCACTATAATTTAGCAAAAAAATAATCACATCTATTGTTAAAATCGATTTCTCATTTTAATATCGAATTTTGACGCTACACGGAATTTTCCTAGTTTGTGGTACTTGTATACCGCGCAACTCAGTTACGATACGTCTGTGGACAGTAGGTGTTCAAAACGCGAAAACAATAGTTTTTATAAGTTTTGACCGTAAGTATTACTTATGTTACTTGAGAACGAATCAATCTTTGATTTTTTGCAAAATTTCATAATAAATTCGCAATAATAGGTCAGAATTGGACATGTTCATTCCACGGTGCTGTATTCTAACGTCTTTCCAGTGAATGGACATATGGGCTCTGTTTGGATAATTCTCAAAGTAGAGTAAACAATTTAGCTTATCTGCTGAAAATTTCTGAATTAACTATTATTAAGATATGACAATGGACGTTTCATGAAATGTCATCAAATCCATTCATCCGTTTTTTTTTTTGGAAAAACTTTATTTTCTATTTCTGTCGAAATAAACTTGGGTAGTTTTTTGTAGAATTAAGATGCATAAAAGCTTTGTGTATTTTCCACGAAATCGTAAAAACGAATATAATACCCATATCTATAAGAATATTATCATTATTGTGCAACACAGTGATCGCCGAATCAAGCATTTAATAAAAAATAAATCGTTTTGCTTGGCAGCGTTCGTCTATACTACACGTCCATTCACTGGTGGTTGAGCGTCCATTTACTGGTTATTTCGTTCATTCACTGGCGATTAGGTAATTTCGCTACGTATCTATCAATTCCTTAAATACTATTCATTGCAATTACTTCAAATATTTTTTCCTACCATCAGAATAATATCTTTTGGTAGCTATAGCCATTGAAAAATTCGTTTAGTTAATGTTATCATTTTACAGTTTGGTCAAGTCCTACAGTGCCATTATTCGGCCATTCACTGGTCAGTTAACCCTAGGTGACATCCGTGCGACGCGTTAACATCATCCACTTTAATTGTGTTGACAATGGCAAGTTTTGTTCCAACTATGTCACATTGGCGGGAGGTGATGCTTCATTACTGCCTGGCGAAGAAATCGGCCGCGGAAAAGCATCATTTGCAAGGGGAAGTACATGCCGAACATGCTCCATCGAGTATAACGTGCAAAGAGTGCTTTCGCTGATTCTAATATGGCGATTTCTCTATGGACAACAAAGACCGCGAAAACCACGCAAAACAGGGAAGTCGTGTATCACAAGCTCCTGAAGTCGTCGGAATCATCACTGGGGATCGTTATCGACTGCAACTGATGCGTTCGAATCGACCACTGCGCGAGAATAGGGCCGAATGGGAGAACCGCCGTGACGAATTGATTTTGCAGCATGACGATGCCAGGCTTAAAAGTAAACTCGGAAATCCTATCCTATTTGCCACATTCCCCAAACATCGCTGCCTCTGATTACCATTTCCGTCGATGAAATCGGCGCTTGAGGCTCAGCACTTCACCTCGGTACGGAGGAGTAAAAAAAACGTGTGGATGACTGGATTGTCTCTAAAGAACCCAAATTCTTGTTGCGCAGAATTTGATTGCTGGCCGAAAGATCGACGGAGTTTGTCTGTTCCGATGAGCAATACTTTGAATAAACAAGTCCGTTGACTCGCTACCGAACCACTATCTTTTTTTTTGCTCAAAACTGAGCGATTTAATGTGGAAACACCTAATGCGTTATCAATAAAGGGCATAGAGAGCATCTTCCAGTTCAGGGTGTTGGCTTTAAGGGGTTACCCCCACTTGCGATTTTGAAAAAATCGATTTTCTTTATTGCATTTTTTTGAAGTATAAGTATCTGAGAATATGTCCTGAAAATTTCAAGTCGATCCGAACAAAATTGACTGAGATATGAGCGTTGAAAGAGAAGAATCCGCGTTGAAAGAGCGTTGAAAGAGAAACTTTAAACGCGTTTTTCTCAAAATGGCATTTCTGAAGTCGGTGACCAAGATTACTCGAACACTAATGAACCGATCTTCTTGAAATTTTGCAGGCTTATTTAATACATAAAAATGTATTCTTTAATCGTTCGATTTTTTTTTTCGAAAAAATGGCCGTTTTATAGCCAAAAAAACGGCCGTTTTTTTCGTTAAAATCGAACCATTAACTTTGACCGTCCGCCATTTTGTGAAAAATGAATATTTTTTAAAATCCTTCGATTAAAGACTAGTTTATACTTATATTTGACTAAATCCAACCGCATTTTTTTTTTCAGATGATCCACTTCGTCGCAATGTTGGTCACCGCAAACCGTGTATATAAAAACATTATTTCATTGACGGCCATTTGCCACTAAACAATGTAATATTTTTCAATAAAAAAATTACTGAAAGTTCTTCAAGATGTGTTCTTTAAGATGGTATATTGATCGATTAAAAAAGTTTTGTAGTTTTCTTTAAAAAAAATCATGAAAAAGGTCTATTTTTTGCGCTACAGGTGGGGGTAACGCCTTAATTGTGGTTTTCCGCGGACGATTTTGGTAGACCCACAGCTAGCCCGAAATACAAGACCCGAAATGTTCGACCTTTTGGCCGATTTCCTCCAAGTCTCATTGTATACCTATTGAACAATGCGTGGGTCTGGAATGGCCGAAGCCCTCGAATAGACATTCACTTCGACATATATACATATATACATACATACACATATATATATATATATGTCTATATACCGGGTGTCCCATTTTAATCTTACACCTGATTTATCTCAAAAAATTCTGCTCCGATCAAGTGTTGAGTATGATCAAACTTTTAGGGTTCAAAGAGAGACGTTAAAAAAACATTTTTTGGGTTCAAATTCAAAATGGCGACGTTAAGATGGCCGACATGTTAAAAAAAAGTGGGAACATGACTTTTTTTTCCAGCACCAAATTTGTCAGGCCAAAATTAACAACTTGGGTAGGACATTTTTGTTGATAACGTTCATAATGTTTAGGTTAGAACCCCTTTTTTACCATGTTAGCGTCATTCAGAATGTACCACGAGGAGGTAAAGTCGTTATCATCCTTCGTGTAAGTGTGCATGTGTGAGTTTTTTTGCGTTTGTTTCGTCTTATTTGGGTTTTTTTCGGGGATTAGGTCTCTGCAGCTCGTCATTA
The DNA here is from genome assembly GCA_963210295.1 of Ophion ellenae. Lineage (NCBI taxonomy): Eukaryota > Metazoa > Arthropoda > Insecta > Hymenoptera > Ichneumonidae > Ophion > Ophion ellenae. Next base: position 3,611,226 of record OY723390.1, read on the forward strand.
CTGTTATCAAACGAACCCTATTGTAATTGTGCGTGCGAGTTTGTTTTGGTTTGGTTGATAACGGAAGTGACGAGCCGTAAAGACCTAATCTTTGGTTGGGTTTGTTTGGGTCATCAAACAAGCGCACATTTACACTAGGGATGTTACAGACTTCGCCTCCTCGTGATACATTTTGGATAGCGCTAATATGGTAGAAAAATGGTGTTTAACCTAAAAATTATGAATGTTGTCAAACCAAATTTCATACAAAAGTTGTTAGTTTAGGCTTAACAATTTTTTCGGTGGAAAAAAAGTCATGTTCCCATTTTATTAAACATGCCGGCCATTTTACCGTCGTCATTTTGAATTTGGGACCGAAAAATATATTTTTTTCAACGTCCCCCGTTGAACCCTAAAAGGTTTGTTCTTCTCAACACTTGATCGTAGCAGTATTTTTCGACATAAAGCAGGTGTAAGATTAAAATGGGACACCCGGTATATTCTTACCTATGTGGGGGTACTTTTACGGAAATATCGACCTTTCCGCTACTCGTTGCGGTCATGCATCGAATTCGCTCGCGGAGATTGGACAAGAGAACGATTCACGGTCGGAAGGCGTCCGCTTAGAATAACGTTGTGTTGACGGCGTATTGGAAAATTAAAAAAAAAACGTTCGCACTCACCTGGCATGATGGAAACGGTCTTCAGTGCTCTCAGTACCCTGAACGTTCTCAAACCAGCCAAATTTCCAACCTCCATACCGATCGTCGCGTATCCGCTCGTTATTACCACAAAGTCGAGCCAATTCCACGGATTTCTAAGGTATGTGTACTTGTTGAGTATGAAGCCCTTGGCTACGGACTTTATCACCATTTCCGCCGTGTAGATCGCCAGGAAGATATATCTGCGAAGGTTAGAGGTGTTAATACAATTGATATATATATATATATATATATATATATATATATATATATATATATATATATATATATATATTGGATATACAATGATTATAAATATTTTTTGTAGCATGACATTTTGTTTATTGCCAATAGTTTATCGTAAGGTCTTCGCGACTCCATCCCTTTCTCTTTTATCCCAACCTTACTTTGCTAATTTGAATTCTTACGGAATCTCCTCAAGCGTTATCCACAGCCATTTTTTCCGAATGCACTAGAGTACTTCAGTGTCGAATTAGCACGAGGGCACAGAGAAACTATGGAAAACCGGTGTTGATACAGGCGACTATATTTCCGACGAGTTTAAGTTGCTTGGAAACTTAGCGACGCTGCCTTTCGCAGGGTGATATGTAAGCAAGCTCAGTGCACAGTGGGATGGTCACCCATCCGAGTATTGACCCGGGCGAGCAATCAACGCACCCGCGCCATGACTGCCCGCGCGGCCACCATTATCGATTCCTGTTTCACTATTGTGCCTCACTCTGGTATTCGTCATTATTGTATTAAACGGATCATGCTGAATAGTTCGGGACTCATGCCGCTCTCCGAGCAGCTGTGGAGTGGATGATGACGGGCAGGATCTAAATTCCATCGTCGAGGCAAATACCTTTTCCAGGTTAGCAGGAGCGAGAGACAAAGAGAGAGAGAGAGAGATGAGCGACGGAGAATGAGTTTTAACGTGCGAGAGAATGCAGGATTAGAGCAGGGACGTCCATGAAGGCAGGAAGAGCTGGGCAAGGGCTGGAGAGGAAAAGCGGTTGAGGGGATGGCGGAAAGGAAATTAAGGGAGCTGGAGAGGGACAGAGAGAGGAAAAGCGACACGGTGCAAATGAGGGAGGAAAAGAGAAAACTGGCACGAGCTTAACGAGGAATCCCGCCCTCTTGAACGAATATCCGTCCCGTGGGCAAGCATCAAGATGAGGGAAAACCCAGCTGAACTGGTGAAAACCGCGAATTTCCGCAGCTTCTCGTTTCCCAGGCCCAAGAGATTTTCGGCACAGATATATGTACGTTCATGCATAAGTTGATCGCTGACGCCATATTTTCGTATTGCTGCATGCGTTCAACATGGATGCCTTGCGTGCTATTCTGCGTTGGATTGGTTTGGGTTGGTGCGCAAGAATCCTAGTGCCCTAGTCGCGGTGAATCTAGCTCTACAACACGGAAGAACGAGTTTCGATTGCTTTGAGCCGCGTGAAACAACGTCAGGCACCACCTCGTTGTTCCCCAAACTTCCACAACCATGGAGAACATCTGGTGTTAACCCTTGCTACATACCAGTCACTCATGACATTCCTGAGCCTAGAGTTTCCAGAGCAGTGTTTTTCAACCTTCTTGAATACGCGACCCATTTACAAGTCAACAAAATTCTGCACCCCCCTCCCCGAGCTGGCAAGAGAAGCTTTGAAATGATTAGTGGCATTCGCCATTTCGTACCTATGCGACCTAATAGTCCAGTAAAAGAGACGAAAACCCAGAACTTTTAGCGTAGAATTAGAATTTTTGACTGAAGCTAGATGGTTGCATACTGAAAGTAACCCCAATGAAATTTTGCCCTTCAACTCGCCCCAACCCTAAGAAATACGGGTTGAAAGCTCAAAAATCGCCGTATCTCGCAAATTAACTCCTTCACTGGTAAAGGATTTAAGAGTGAAGTGGACATTTCTGGTAGACTATTTTTGTCTCACTATCAACTTGAAATTTGGTACTTGGGGGTTTTGGGGTCGCTGATTACGAATCTGCACTCCAAATTTAGAAATTCAAGATGGCGGACCTAAAATGCAAAAAATCACTTGACGAGAGCGAACGTTGGTACTCGGGGGTTTTTGAGGTCCCTGATTACGAATCTGCACTTAAAATTTAGAAATTCAACATGGCGGTTTCAATATGGCGGACCGAAAATGCAAAAAGTCATTTGACGAGAGCGAACGTTGGTACTCAGGGGTTTTTGAGGTCCCTGATTACGAATCTGCACTCGAAACTTATAATTGTAAAATGGCGGATCCAATATGGCCGACTAAAAATGAAAAAAGTCATTTGACAAAAGGAACGTTGGTACTTGAAATTATTTTGGATCGTAATCAGGGACCTCAAAAACCCCTGAGTACCAACGTTCGCTCTCGTCAAATGACTTTTTGCATTTTCGGTCCGCCATATTGAATCCGCCATCTGAAATTTCTAAATTTTAATTGCAGTTTCGTAATGAGGGACCTCAAAACCCCCGAGTACCAACGTTCGCTCTCGTCAAATCACTTGTTGCATTTTTGGTTCGCCATTTTGAATTTCTAAATTTTGAGTGCAGATTCGTAATCAGCGACCCCGAAAACCCCCGAGTACCAACGTTCGCTCTTGACAAGTGATTTTTTGCATTTTCGGTCCGCCATTTTGGATCCGCCATCTTGAATTTCTGAACTTTGAGTGCAGATTCGTAATCAGCGACCCCGAAAAACCCTCGAGTACGGGTTTTAGTACTGAAAATCTAAAAAAATTCGTATATAACGCATTTTTTCGACAGCCCTTTAGACAGGCCACCAGTTATGGCACAGTTTGTGTTGCCCGCCATATGGCAGGCTCACCAGTCAAGGGGTTAATAGCCCGATCAAAAAATGGTTCAAACAAAAGTTTTTTGGAATAATAAAATACGTATGAAGTTTGTAATGGATCCCATTACTTATTAGGAAAACTCGACTAGCCGTGACTCTTGACTCTCGCGGGTGGGTTGACCAGCTTCCGATGCAACGCGATTGCCCCTATTGAGATTAATCGAGATTTATCGGAACGATGTCGGGAATGAATTGAAGGAGAGGAAGACACTCAGCGCTGAGCCGTCGATCCGTAAACATTACATAGAGTCTCAATATTAAGTCTCCGGCATTCGTTAAAAAGAGATAAAAGTAAATAATTGTAATCTAGGTTATCAATTAAATAGTGTGCGAATGGAATTATCGTATTCATAATTTATTGGGAACTGTGTCTGGGAACCACATCCTACCGATTCCTAACGTGACTGGCGAGGGGACCTACGACGCGGACCAAGGTATTTGAAAAGTTAACGAATTATATTTGTGTGTACTTCCTCAAGCTGAACCCATAATTGCGAAGACAGTGTGAAAGCCTTGAGGGAGAATACGTCACAAGTTATGTGACGTCCAACCCCCTATCTTTGAAAATAGCGGCACAAAAACGATTAGAAAATTTTTGGTCAGTGGTTTTTCTCGCGTTTTTGTGCCGCTATTTTCAAAGATAGGGGGTTGGACGTCAGATAACTTTATACGTATTTTATTACTCTAAACAACTTTTGTTTGAAATATTTTTTTAACGGGCTATTAATTATTGAGATACGGCGATTTAAACACTTTCAACCCCTATTCCTTACTTAGGATTGGGGCGAGTTGAGGGGCAAAAAAGGGACAGCGTTGACAATATTCATGGAAGACTTGGGAATTTAGTTCGATTTGTTAAATCTGTTGTACGCGTTGCAAAACATGCAGGTCACAAATGACAGCCCAGTAGACTTTGAAGGTACTATGTAATAGTACGGTTTGAGGATTAGGGGTGTAGATCTCATGGTACGTCGCGGTACATGTGGGATCTATTCAGTTCTCGTGAAACAGCCTACTGGACCGTCAGAAGCTGGGGTGATAAATGTAGGAGAGCAGCATTAACATTCCGTTTAGGTGACCATAGTTTTTTTGATGATGCAAGACTGAACTTTATCCAAGGGCCCGAGGCTTACAAAACACCTTTTCTCAGGTTGAATATCGAGCAGCCGATAAATGTTATTGCATTCGTGTCAGACCCGCCGAAACTGATTTTGGATTAACCGAAATCGAAAAGTGCCCGGTGGATACATTATTCTGGGGGATGTCATCATGGGGGGAGGCATCAGCATGGCTTTGGAGGGATTGTTGTTTTGGATTGACTGGAATCGAAGACTGCACTGTGGACACCTTATTCTGTAGATGCCTCATCAGTATGCCTTTGAGGTGATCATTGTTTGGGAGATGGCACATGAATGGGTTTTATCCAAAGGCTCGTGATTTTTACAGCTCCGTTTTTTAAGCTATCGATGAGCCTCTAACCGCCATTGCTCGCGTTCCAGATCTGACAAAAATGATTTTAAATCAACTGGAATCAAAGACTGTGGATTATTGGGAAGAATGAGTGGAGCAAGTAGTTCTTTGAAGCCTCGAACAATGGCTTTGCAGAATAGGGACTAGGAGTCCTTGCCCAAAGAACTTGCGAACGACATTATTAAAATATTGATCTAGCCAGTGGCGTTTTGCCTCCCGACTTATTCGCGTTCGTTCCACCATTCTTTTTGGCGAAATGACTTCAACGAGTGAGCGAACACACAGATGAACTTTCCGTGCAGCGAAGGAGAAAGGCTGATAGATTAAGGCTCCAAGCACCCATTGTTTTCGTCCATGTTTACTTTAGGTTTTGCGGTCTCTCGGTGGACCATCCATGTGAACCTTGCCACACAATTACACCGGCGAGAAGCTTCGAAACGTTATCGTTCAAGAATATATCGATTCGGTTGCAGAACTGCCGGGAAGACCCAGTTATAAAGGAGCGTTCTCACCACCACTGTTGCCACTGTGCTTTCGACTCCTTCTACCTGGTTTCCCAGTTTTTAATCTGTTCTCTATCTTTCGCAATATGAGGTCCTCCCTATCTCGCAAGTTTCATGCTACATCGCCCCTTCTTCCCACCACGGTAACTTATACGAGAGTGCATAAGGTCAGGCGGAGGTCAGAGGGGAACCGAACGATATTAGATCCAGATGATTATAGAACTCCGTTATTTTTGGATTGAGAGATGTTCACCGCTTTTATCCGGCCCGCTGAAACATTTTTAGGGTCGTTGGTCATTCTTTGGCGACCTTGATGTTCGGCTATTCAATCAAAGTAGACCATAATCTGACCACAAGTATCATACGGTAGAACGGAAGGGTTGATAGTGGCCATGGCAGCTTATCATCCTAACAACGAGTTCCAAAACGTCATTGGGTCGGTTGTTTATCCTTTGGTGGATCGTCGTTGATCCATTCAATGAAGCTCGAAGGTAGGGATAAATTGATACGGTGGGTCTCGTTTTAGAACAAACGTCGGACCATGGTAGGGTCCAAAAACATGCTGCTTCCAGTGTGCACGATCTTTCGATTAATGATCGTGTGGGATGCTGTTGAATCAGGATCCTTCGAGTGGTGCGACCATAAATAACCCCGGGCCGCGTGTCTCGACCGTCAACCTACAGAATGGCTAGGTTGATTGTGGTTGTGGTAACCGTTATCTCACTGCAAATCCTAAATTCTGGCCGAACTCGGGGGTGTTACATACGTTGGGGCGTTGCAGTATAAAATCGATGGCTATAAATATGTTACCCGGATCGACGGAAATACTCGGAGCGCTTTGCTGCCCAGGGTACCCTATATCTGGCTACCTTTGCATATGGAATTCCGAGGAAAATGTGCAAATACTATATGCAGAAGGGTAACCATAGGCGAAGGAGGGGGCTTGATTTCATGCCAGGCGAAGCGAAATATCACGAAGCCGGTTGGTGAGTCCATCCCAACGGGTTTTTTGACAGTAAATATCCTATTTTATCCTTGCAATATTTTCATATCTTTATGATGAAAGGATTTGGTTGTGACCCGAATCAGCGTTTATAAAATATCTCGGGCGTATCCGTCCCGTAAATTTTTATTCCGGAAACGTCTTGATTGCCATTGAGGTAAATATGTTCCAGTTACACATGTTAAGGCTCTGACGGCTCCTCAGTGGGGTAGTTGGACATGAGGCTGCAACGAAATGTTTTGCGGACCCGACTAAATACTAACAATTCTTTTAGTCCACCGGTTTGATTATTATTTGACCTCAACTTCCTTGTGCGTGAATCCAGGGAACCTACCCTAAAGTGCATGGGACCCTGATGACTCCAACTGCCACCTCTCTGGCAGAAGCTCTTCAGGGGGTCGTCAGGTTCAGGTTAGGTCGTCTCAGACCTACTTGAGGGGTCGTTCGGAGGAAGGGAATGGATTGTGGAAGTCTGAAGGAAACATTGGCCAGTGAAATGGGTCTCCAGTGATCACTATGTGCATGGAGGCTTTTGGCACTTGGGGGGGGGGGGGGGGGTCGATGTATAGGATCTCCACTTATCATTACGAATTCAAGGGACCTAGAACTCTGCAAGATCGATGTTCAAGGTTTCTCGAAGGGTCTCCAGTTATCACTGTGGATATGGAGGTCCCTTGCGCTCCAGCAGATCGATATTTATTGTCTCCGGTTTGTCACCGTCATCATGAGAAATCCCGGCACTCTAGGCTTTTCGGCATCTATTTGTGTTTTTTCAGGAAGTCTAGCCTCATTTCGAACCTTCCCCACAAAACCCATCAATTTGGAGTTAAAAACAATTATCACCAATGATGTTGAGTGCAAGATACGATCGGAAACTGGTGTCCAGCTGTTATTAACACTTCAGTTGCCGAATAGGTTCGTGAAGCGTATTTTTTTCTCGTGTCTGTATTCATGAACCGAACCGTGTAGAGCTGCACGAAAAATTTCACGTTCTCCCCGTAAAGTGAATGTATGATGAGCATCCGTAGCGAAAACTCGGGAATAGCAGAATGCGAGGGCTGGACGAGCGAGATTGGGAGTGAAAGAAGGACAAGAGTCAGACTTTGCTAAGTGGTGTGTGTGTGTGTGCCAGCTACGATTGGAGTGCCGCGCCGTCGTGATGGTCCTCGCTCGAGGCACCCAGGAAACTGTGATTTACAGTGGCCCAGGAGTTTATAGCAGTGTATGTGTAGTGCATCCAGAAGTTGGGGGGATGACGGTCTACCCGCTCAACGAGCCATAATTCAACGTTACACATTTTTCTCAATCGCCATTTTTTCCCCGTATTTCCGGTGTCTTTCAGTATCACGTTTTGCACACTTTCTCATTATCTCGCGCTCCTTCCCCTTCGCCCGACGTCATTTAATTGGGAAAATGTTAAGTGGCTGCATGAAATATCGTACCCCAACGAATGATCTTGGACCATTTGTACAAAGTACCAACACTTTGTCGCCATATTTGACGTGGATATAGACGAGGGCACGAAAGACCACGTCAAATTGGACCTCGTCTGTGAGACGGCAATTTGCAGAGTCAAATGTCCCCTTGATAACCGCTAAACGGGGGCATAATTAACTCTATTTTTCCGGTGTGTAAAGCGCTCTCGTTAAAGCCAAATCCTCCCTTCATTAATCCGACGTTTGATACGTCGGATATTTTTTACCCCACGATCATAGTGTGCGGAGGGAGGAGACCCTCGAAACCGGAAGTCATTAGTGAGAACTGTGCAGCAATGAAGTGATACAAAACCGAAGCGAGAATACCGGGGTGTTGAAAAATGTTCGTGAGAATCGTTCGGGTCTATGGAAGGAAAAGAAGAAGAAAAAAGAGGAAGGAGAGACAAAGAGGGCGTGACGCAACGCTTGCTATTCGGCACAGTTATTATATATACAGCACCATTAATACTACGTAACGTATATGCACTTTTGTAACCGACGGGCATAAAAGACGCGAGATGGTGCGCGAGCTTGTTTCGAGAAGAAAAAAAAACGGCATGCCAGACGCCTCTGCTACCCGTATACTTGTTCCGTTCTGCTCGTTCGTTTTTCTGTAAGGACGTGAAATGGGCCGTGAGAGTAATTTTTAAAGCCGCGCGATACCGAACGACTTTCGAGCTGAGATACGGAATACATTTTCCCGTTATCCGCACGCACTCGTACGTGCGCATGGAAAATCTATTTTTCTTTAGGTTACACCGAGATGGAATCGTTTGCAGGTTGCGAAACTTTTTTCCGTAACTTTGTTTGGGTCTATTTGGGAAAAAGATTGGGAGGAAGATTTTCTATTGTAACGCCGATTTTTTTCGAATTTTGCGTCGTTCCTTTGTGGTTCGTAACTCGTCACATCGTTCGGGGCAGCGGGAAACAGCTCAAAAGATTGTCGATAAAACAGGTCGCTGTTCACCATCTGAAGGTAAATGATGCCGGTTTTTACCGACGGATCGGTCGGTATACAGGCAATTGTTCTTCTTCTGGAAACCAGGCGTTGATTGGGAGAACTTCAAATCATTCGGTATCGACGTTTTTGAGAAAAGTTTCGAAAACTTTTCGGGGATTATGTTACCGGCGCCGCAATCTGTCATTTCGCCTTCAAGACTCCCTGTTGATGGATGCTCATTGATCCTCGGTGCATGTTATACTGCAGGACGAAGATCCTTGGTCGCCGCATCGTCTTCTACACGAATATTATAGGGTGAAATAAAAACTCTTGCTGTTAGGGGCCATATATCATTTTTGCTCTTGCCCGAAGTCTCGACGTAACGTGCAAATGCGAAATGACCGTACAACGGCTTCATGAGGACGATCATTACTCGTATACATAGAAATAAATGAACCGTGTGGAGCCGAATGTTCTACCGAGAAAACGGCGAAAAAATCGGTTCGTGTCAAGCAAGCGTAGAGCTTATCAAGAACGTATCCGCAGCTGCTGCACAATGATGACCGTCCCGTGATGAGGTCGTCAAACGCTGGGTCATGTAGCCACTCTACGACCATATTTCCGGTTAAGATAGCAACCAGAGGGTACGTGCAGTGATGGCATTTTTGCGGTCGATTCGTGACAACAAAAAAGTGGCTTTTTCTTTTATCCGCACCCTCAGCACCGAACACAGTTTTTTCGTTACCTTTATGTGAGAATAATGGTCGGTTCGTGACGTCAGCACCGAATAGCATCACTGGGTGGCACAAAAAATGCCCGTCATCCCACATCACTTGCGATATTTGACATTCCGCTGACCTCGAAAGGCAGAAGTTCTCGCCCCCGATGTCCCGAAATAAACAATCCCGAGGTTGGGTGCTGCTGACCTTGAGTTTTCCGATCAAAGGTCAACGTGCCAGGAGTGCAGCTGAGATCGTGTCTGCTTACGAATATCTTGACACGTTTGACCTTGAAGGGAACCGCGAGTCGGAAAGTTTTGGGAATCCTGATAGGGGATTGTTTGGGTTTGTTTTGGAGGTTAGTGAACGATTGTCGGGTGACGGAGATAAGCACAGATCGTAAATAGAGAAACAATTCGTCCTAAGCTGCGTTCTACTAATCGTCAAGGTCGTTTCGCGTTACGTGGTCACGCGTTTGGAAGAGCAATAACATTATTGCTCATGAGATTCCACCGACGGGTGGATTAGGGCTTGAAATCGGAGAAGATCCGGACGGGTATTGTGTAGGTATGTGTGTGTGTGTGTCTATCGTTATAACTTCGGTGTTTGGAGGGCTGTTTCGTTTTGCCTTATCTGTATCTCTATAGGGGGAAGAGATAGTCATCGTTTGGTGTCGCCCCGCCCGAGGTACGTGAATGTCCACTTGGCAAAGCCCAGCAGGCGTCACGCGAGCTTATTTCGACCGATTACACATCACGAAGCTTCGTACCCCTAACCAAACAGCCCAACCACCACGGTTACCGGCTATTCCGGGAGGCTAACATTGCTTCGCGAACCAACTCGGTCTCGTAAGCAACCGGAAACGAACCAACGTAAGCCCAACGACCTGACGCTGCTCTAAAAAAAAGACGAAAAAGTATCGGGTCGAAGTTTGCTGATGTGTTATTGAATTAGGACGACACGTCGCACGGCTCAGCCGTTAGAGAAATCGGTAACAGGTTTTTCGAATTTTTCCCACCAACGACCATTAGTAGTGGAAGGTCCTGTAGGTCTCGGACTTTTGTATTTGTGAAGGAAAAAATTACGAACTCACTCATACAGCGTATACATTATAAAGGCATCGAAATTTATGGGCGTGTGACATTTTGACTCAAATAAATATTGTCAGTCGGCAATTGAAGATGCGTTTATTGCTGAGAAAAAATTCCGAATGCAGAGACTTCCCTAGGATGAGTAGGAATGAAAATTCGTTACAAAAATACGCAAACAAAATTGTCAAACGGTTTCGATTTTTGTTTCAGCTATCTTCATAAATAAAAATAATAGACATTATCCCCTCATTAATAAAAACGAGTATATTAGTATTCACAAAATAATCTTTACCCATTGCAGGATCAGTGAAAATTAATTAAATCGTCTCGCGATATGCTTCTCGTTTTTCCCATATGGGATCGGGTAATGTTTTATTTTTGCAACTTACTCGGCTTCCTCCACGGTCTCTTTCATGGCTAGGAAGACACAGTTCAGTAGTATGGTCGCCATGACCACGTAATCGAAGTACTGATTTGTACTAAGGAAGATGCAGCAACGCCTCATTGGATTCCAAGGTGAGAATATGAACCAGCTCTTCGTGGCTGTGAAACGGTGGATGTAGTTCTTGCGAAACCTCTTCGAGACCACACAGAATGTCTGCAATCACATAAACGGGACAAAAAATACGATCAAATTTTTGGCTCTTGAAACACCGTGTGGATGATTTTCATTCTCAAGGGGTCTGGATGAGCTTGAAATCTCGAAATACGGTTAAAAAAAAAAATTGTATACCTTTCGAGCCTAGGGATGCAACTTCAATTTGCTATGAAGATTTTGTAAAAAAATACAAAAATGATGTCGAGTTATGGCAACTTTTGTCGCATTTTTTATCGTGTAAAGGGATAATTTTTTCATATGTTTAGCTATGTGTTAATAAAAATGATTAAAGTTGTTTTTTCGTCAAAAATCGACCATTTTCCACAACCTGCCATTAACGTAATTTTTGAAATTCCAAACAATCCGTTCACACGAAATTTGTATTATAAAACTAAAACCGTTTTTTTTTATTTTTCGCTTCCGAGCACTTTAGTTGCTAGAACCCTTTACACCTACTGGCCATGCGGCGAGGGTGGCACTTTGTTTAAATAATAATAACTTCATTGTTTATCAGTATTTATCAGTGGGAAAAAATTCCAGCTTGGCAAGACTATATATACAGGGTGTCCCAGAACTAATGGTAGTCCTTGAAATAGGGGGTTGGGGGTGAAATTCCGGGTTGATTGATATTAGTATGTATAGGTCTCAGATCAACCCCTATATTATTACTAATTTTTAAAGGTGGACCAATCAGGTGCGCCCGCGTTAAAAAATTAGTCATAATTCAGGGGTTGATCTGAGACCCATACATCCTCATATAAATCAACTCAGAATTTCACCCTCGTCCCCCCATTTCGGGGACTACCATCAGTTCTGGGACATCCTGTAGATTGTGTGCGAAATCCCGACATCGTAGCCCCAATACGCTTTTTAAAAATATTAAAAATCGAACGGTTTTTTGGGCCTCAAGCTTATGCAGGCTCGTTAATTATATACGAAGATAAATATCTGAAAAATCGGGAATGATTCGTCCATTGATGTCTGCATCATGATTAGAAAAAGAACAGAAAACATCGGAAATGACAAAACCGTTGATGGGACCTTAAGTATTGAATATATTAAACAACGAGTATCGGTATTTTATGGCCTGTACCTTTATTATTGCGGGCCATGAAAACGGTTTTTTAATTTTAGACCCAAACGACAGCCCCCAAGCTTCCAGATGCGCGTTTATTTTTCAATCGCGTAATGTCTCCTTCTTATCGCAACTATCGGACGATCCATAGCGAGGCTTATTTTTCGGCGATATCAACATCGATATTTTCGTCGATATCGCTCTGTTCAGTCAATAGACTTCACCGTTCGCACTTGTTTTTCTTTCTGTTACCTCGCAGTACATTAATTCATATTACGCGATTAGATTGACGCGATATCTCGCATTACTAAAATTGATCGAATCTTATCGCAGATATAAAACTTCAACTTCCTGTTGAGTTCAAGTGCTTACAAAATGTCACTGTCCCGCGATTTCGAAGTCAAATTTAATTGACGATAAACGAATGTCACGGATTTCAAAATATAAGAATATCAACGAATGAAAAGTTCAATTGGTCGACATTATTATTGCTCGTGCCTTACAATAAGTATAATTATTGCACATGTATGCATACGTATTATTTATATATTTCCTCCGGCAGCCTCATAAATAATCATAAACAATTAAGGAACATTGTGAAATTGATCGACGGAAAAAAATCCGCATGATCATCACGAACCATAGAAAAATCATATGACTTGTGGATAAGCGAGCGTTGCAAATGTCACCGATCAAAATTTCAAGCGGAAGTATTTAACGAAAAAGCGATTGACGTACGTTATCATTGATTAACGGGTTCCGCTCGCTTTCATTCGTGGGCACGATACTATTATGCTTGGCAACATTTGTTCCGGGGTGCCTCCTTGACCTCGTGCAGGCTTTTCAGTCTTCGAGATGTGTAAGCCCGCATACGAATACCATATCGGAGGTGATTACGAGGATTTTTTTAAATAAGGTTCCGACCTCCCACCCCTTTCGATCAAGGTGACATTTTGTACAACCCTCGCTTTGAATATTTTAAGACAACCCCTCAAAGGATTTTTGGCGACTCGCAATAGTTTTCGAGATATTGAATTTTAAAGTTTTTTTTAGGGTACGGTTCCGCCCCCCCCCCGCCGATCGAACTGAAATTTTGCACAAGTCTTCCTTTCAATATTTTTAGACAACCCCTAAAGGGATTTTTAGCGACTCGCAATAGTTTTCGAGATATTGAATTTTTACGTTCTTTTTCAACGCCCGCCGATTTTATACAGGGTGTCCCAGAAGTAACGTACGCCCTTCTAGCATCTGGTAGGAAAAGAAATTCTGAGACGAAAAGTCCTCAGTCATTTTTTTATCAGACGCATAGATAATTAATTATGAATTAAAATAAATAGCCAATCAGGTGCGCGCTACAGCGGAAAGGCAGCGTGGAGGGGAGGGATAGGGGAATGCGTTGTAATTGCGTGAGCCTGAAAATGTGTGCGGAGGGAAAATTCCGAAAGCATGTGTGCAAGTGCACACACACACACACGCACACGCGCACGCACGCATGCACGCAAACGCACCCACACACACACACGCGCACGCTTTCGGAATTTTCCCTCCGCACACATTTTCAGGCGCACGCAATTACAACGCATTCCCCTATCCCTCCCCTCTAGGCTGCCTTTCCGTTGTAGCGCGCACCTGATTGGCTATTTATTTTTATTCATAATTGATTATCTGTGACTCTGATAAAAAAAATGACTGAGGACTTTTCGCCTCAGAATTTTTTTTCCTACCAGTTGCTAGAAGGGCGTACGTTACTTCCGGGACACCCTGTATATATCTGCTACGTCTCTGTTCATACCTATATATATTACCGCGCTCTCCGTTTTCTCCAAACGAAAATACCCAACCAAACCCAAACACACTCAAACAATCCCAAATGAACCCAAACTCAAACCCAAGCCCAAAAACTGTTGCGCGTCACCAAAAATCCCTTTAGGCGTTGTCTTAAAATATTAGAAGGAAGGTTTGAGCAAAATTTCAACTCGATCGAGGGATGGGGATCCTTACCCTTTTTTCTAATTTTAGACGGCGAAACTAAATTGCCGTTCGAATTTATTATATATATATATATATATATATATATATATATATATATATATATATATATATATATATATATATATATATATATATATATATATATATATATATATATATATATATATAGTGGTTAAAAGTAAACGTATTTAAAGCCCTCACTATTTGCGTATTTTGCCTGGCGATTTTCATTAACATGCAATGTTTTTTTTTTAACTAAGCCACCGATTGAAGAGATCTGGAAAAAAACGTTTAGTGACAAAGCCCTCAATTACGAACATATATCGATAATTATAAAGGGAATTAAGTGTATCTCAATATAATTTAACAAATAATAATTATTCTTATATGAAATCCATAGACCATGATAATATTGATACACGACGATTGATAGATGTCATTGGTTACAAGAATATTATGTTAGTAGTAGGAGTATTTAGTAGATGTATTATAGTAGGTGTATCAAATATTTTGTAAAATTATATTGGGATGCTGAACAAGTTCTCGCTGCATTTTTTTGTACGAACAAATGCCTTATTTTTAAAAATCATTCCTAATGCTTTCAAATGTTTCGAAACTGTTGTGTGATCAACTCCTGATTATTCTGCAAGTTTAGCTGGCGTCTGACATGAGTCGTCATGAAGTAACGCCACCAATTCAACACATCGAAATCATTATTTTTGAACCCATCTCTGCATGTTGCTTCCGACAGAGCATGGTCGCCATAAGTATCAACAAGAATTCTGTGTGCGCCAGCTGCATTAAAAAAAAAATAAACTAGTGCAGTAAAATTCCCCGCAAATACTCTTTATTTAGCACGACATTTGACATGTTTAACACTGTGAAAAAAAGTTGTTTATAGTTCGGCGAAATAACATACACTGAATTGCCAGCTTGTTTATAGTATTTCTTCATAGATGCGTTGCAATATATATTAAAAACTAGTATAATTATATGTATGGCCGTTGACGAGAAGAACAATATAATTAATATCGTTTATACGATTATCAAAGTATAGCTACAACGTATCTACATGCCTAGAAACTCTTTCATATAATTGTTTGTTCCATCAAAATGCTTTATTATTACTCCGGTAATGCATTATAATCATTTTGTAGTAAACGCTAATAAAAAAATATTTTTCTTTATCTTTGATGTAATAATAATTGTAATTTGAGGTGTTATTGTTTATGTAAATGACGATGACACGGGTCGTTAATATAACTGGAATATTTGTGAAAAGCGAAATAATTGTATTATTAATTTAATAAGCAATAATAATTCTTGAATATATTATTGTTTATCGAAGTTTGGATAACAAACGTCGTTGATATGATTGTGAAACTTCAGAAATAAGATAATCAATCATAAATCATAAAAATAATGACATGTTGAATAACCGTTTGTACAATTATTTTTCGTCATTATCGCACCTGTAAAAATATGAGTATGCATTATCTTTTTAACACACATTATCTAGTCTGGAAACAAATTACGAATTTAGGTAACGGAAGTACTCGTAGGTGCACATGTGTGCCGAAATAACCGAGCAATAAAAAGGTGCTTTGTTGACAGTTTTGATATGATTTCGGTTCACACTTGACCTCGATTTGCGAGAATATGGGGGGGAACTGTATTGGATTATTTGGACAATTGTGTCAACTAACATGTACTGGATAAGTCAATTCAGCGGTTGGCACATGTCACTATGATTAAATAATTACCTCTTGATGTGAGAGAGCTACGATTATTCGTCTTGTTTTTTTCGATCCTTATCTCTCCACTCTACAGGCTTCGAGGTCTCTGCATGCGCGAGCGGAAATAGAGCCTTCAAAAAATTACGACACGCTATGCAGGGTAAAGAAAATATTTCAAGAACGAGGAAATAAAGAAAATGAAGAATACATAGTTGATACTCGAGGATGAACGCTACAAATCAACAAAATATTTTCTTTTACTCGAGAAAAAGGAAAAAAATGCCTACACGTGTGCATGTTTCTGTTGTTGTTAATGTAAGTAAATATAGTATGTAGTTGTAACAAATAGAATCTGTACTGGATTTATTTTTAATGCATTAGAGAATTAAATTTCACTTCAACTATTTAATTAAAGTTAGTGAACTTAGTTGAATAATTCAAGTTAATTTTTTTATTAAGGTTAAATATTCAATTAAGCCATTCATTTAATTGATGTTAACCATACAATTAAATCATAAAAGTAAATAAGAAAGGAAGAAAAGTTATTAACTAACAATTGTCATCCTCACAAAATAAAAAAGGGACGATTTTACGGTTTTACTCAGCTGCTTATGAGTCGAATTTGAGCAACTATTTTTTCGGATAATCGGAGCTCGTTCGATAAAAATAGAAAAAATTAAACGTGCATAAGGTAGATGGTAATGGAGGAAAATAATTTACCAATTACCATGGATTAATAAATTAAATATCACAAGCCTCTGATCATTATCGTATCTTATGAATAGTAAGAAGTAGTTTATTTAGTGGAATCTCATTATTTATATGATTATTATTAACTTATAATTATAATTATAATTGTCTTGTAGTCATTATGATTATTATGATTATTATTCTATAAATAGTAGAAAGTAGTTTACTCATTACCATCCTTGAATGAATGGGTAATTTTATGATTACTGTTATATTTTTCATCATTACACATTTCGCTCTTTTATCACGTGAAAAAAAATGATAACGGTTCGGTGAAGATGAGGTACTTTTTCAAAATGGTTGGGAACTTTCATCGATGTTTGTTTTTGCGGTGGTCATGATAGCTCGGTTATTTTCAACAGCTGAAAAAATATAACAACGTGTAAACAGAAAAAAGTAGCTGTGATTAATTATATTATACGTTTCGAATTCATGGTCGTTACATTCGTTCATCGTTCGTTTGTTGAACCTCGATAAACGAAATTTGCACAGCTTGCATAATACGGGATTACAAGTCACCTGAGTGCGATGAATCTTTTGATTTGTGGCATCGAGGTATATATAAAATGCATTCCATCTACGTACAATCACACTCGCGATAACGACAAACTCAACTGCAGCAACCATGTCGAAACTCTCGATCTTTATTTCTGTCATTCTCGTGGTTTCGGTAAGTGAAGGCATCGCCCGAATATTCATAAATATTAGGAGTATTGAAGAACAAGTGCTATCGTTTGGCTCGAGAAATCCACTAAAATCATAAAAAGGAGCGAAGCTTATGTTGAACCGAAAATGCCCTGGAACCTACAATACCGGCGAAAAGTTTGCGGACAAAAATTTAAAAAAGTTCCGAAAATTTTTGTCATGCTATTTCGCCGATAGTTGACATAAATGAATTTAATGAACGGCGTTTTGAAGAGGAGGAATTCACCTTCATTCTGTTTTTTTTTGAAAAGTGTTTACAATTTTTATTGCGACTAGTACCCTTTTTCGAAAACGACAATTTTATGCCTTTTTTGTTTCTTTTCTTGTTCTCATTTTTTCTCTCTTCTTATTTTTTAATGCATTTCATTGACCGAGATCTTAAAGGGGGAAGCTCAAGCTTAAATTTTGTTTTTCCTTAAGCTTCGTACGATTTTTTTTTCTAAAGATATGTAATTTTTTTTATTTAAAAGAGACGATTCGAAAAATAACGTGTAACGCGAAAACGACAAGGAAAACCTCAAGATAGTTAGAAGTGGAATCGGTTTTCGTTGAGCTCGCGAGAATTTTTTCAGATTTTTGTTCTCCTATTTTCGGTAAAAAATCAGAAGATTTAATTACCGTAACGCGAGGATTAAGGGGTTTGTGGTAAAGTTTCAAGAAAAGAAAAAATGGTATTTTTCTATTTCCAACGCAATATAATTATTTCACATGTTTTCTCGACATTTTTTTCCCCGTTAAAATTGTGTAGTTTTCTAGTCACGTCAATCGATTGATTTCAACCAATTTTTAATAATCAATTCTGACGAAATTACTTCTAGAAGAACTGATCATTTTTGTTAATTTTAAATCAATTTATTCGTTTTAGATAGAAGATTTCTGTAAAATAGTTAATTTGTTGACTTATACATTAAACTTTGGTCTCGTCGAAGAAACCACCTCTCGCAGACCATTGAGAATAGAAAAATGCTATTTTTTCCTTTCGTGAAATTTTACCACAAGTCCCTCAGTTCTCGAGTTACGGTACTTCAATCATCTGATTTTTTACCGAAAATGGATGAAAAAAAAAATTTCGAAAAAAATCTGAAAAAATTCTCGCCACCTTAACGAAAACCGATTCAACTGGTTAGTATCTTAAGATTTTCCTTGAATCCTTGTCGTTTTACATTACATGTTATTTTTCAAATTGTCCCTTTTCTTAAAAAAAATCAAAATATCTTTATGAAAAAAAAATCGTACGGAGCTTAAAAAGACAAAAAATGAAGTTTGAGCTTCCCCCTTGATGATTCCGGTCAAAGAAGTGCTTATAAAATTTTTGTCTGTAAACGGGGTCCACCGGAAAAGGAACAAAAAGGCAAAAAATGGTCGTTTTCGAAAAGGGGTACTAGTCATAAAAGAATAGTGAAAAGTGTTTTCAAAAAACGGAATGAAGGTGAATTCCTCCCCTTCAAAATGCCGTTTATTAAATTCATTTATGTCAACTATCGGCGAAATGTCATAAAAAATCATTTCGGAGCTTTTTTGAACTTTTGTCCGGAATATTTTCGCCGGTAATGTACATGTCTACTATTTACATATGCATAAATATAAATGTAAATTGCAATGCCAATTGACAACTTGGGTCGATAAAGAAAAATAATCTGTAATTGAAAGTTATACATTTTTTAATAACTCTAAAAATTATAAACTACATTTGAAACATGGCCATTTTGCAGTTTTAAGCTCAAGAATAATGAACCTCGCAACGAGCAATGAGCTCCGCAAAAATTGTACTTCCTGTAAGTCATAAAAAGTCAATTGAGAATGAATTTACCTGCGTTCAGAAATACTTTTTATTCGTTTTATTAAATTTAACACTATGACTATTGCCTCAAGTCCTTAAGGGGCTACACCAGTGTGAACGCTGAACATTTGTGATTTTCGGGAATTTTTTGGAACAAAAGTACTCAGTTAAATGTTTCAGAAAATTAAAAATATTTTTGGCTATATTTGACCTATATTACATAATTTTTTCATAGAAAAATATTGAGATCCAAGCGACTTATGCGCTGCTTTCGGAGGCGCTAAAAAAAAGTTTCTCCACTGCTGACACGATTCCGGCCGATTGAGTAGCTGAAACCGAAAAAGGAAAAAATGTCGTTGAACTGGAAAATATTTCCTGTAAAATGACGTAGGATTTTCGAAAAATATCTAAATCTAGAAAAATGACGTAGTTATGAAAAAAAGTCTCTTTTCTTGCCTATAAAATGGTAATTTTTTTCACTGCCAAATCATCAATTTTCATCAAATAAAAAATATCCTCCGTCATTGTAGAGTAAATATATTCAAGAGTACTCAGTACAAATTTCAAGTCAATCGGATAATTGCTCTTTGAGTTACTATGTCAGCAAATTTGAAAAATCCCATTTCGAGAAAAACGCGTTTGAAGATTTGACTATCGATTTTTGAAAAATAAAATGATTAGAGATACGGCCTTGACATTTTTTACAGAATGTTCGTGAAAGCATAAACTGTCGAAAAAGGCAAACAAAAAATCGATTTTTTGAAAGTGTCACACTTCGTATAGCCCCTCAAAAAGCTTAATGTGAGAGTTTGGTAAAAAAAAAAATATTCGTTCGAATTTTTAGGTAGCCTGCGACGAGAACGCAGAGAGCGAGGCACAGAAGAAAATTTTGCGTGCCAGAGCGGCGTGCGTTGCGAGCATACACCACGCATCAAAATCGATCTCGCAAAAGTACTATGCGACGGTGGAGCAGTTAAGCGCCCTTGAGGAGAGAGACGTAAGAAAAAAATACAGCTCAAAAAATTAACGGGCCCTAGCTCGAAAGCAACATTTTTCGTGAATTTTCTGCGATCACGGACTTCGACTTTGTTTAGGCAATGTTTGAGATAGTGAGGGAAGCAACCGAGAAACTCAACACACTTATACCGGTCGCACGCAGCGCACCTACAGGCAATGTAGCGTCGGACGTCCAGACGGCTTTCGGAGACGTTGTTCATTGCCACGAGCCCGTGAGTGCAATGTATTATTTGAACAAACAAAAAAAGAAAAAATACTGCAAAGAAACTTGCGATTTGTTTCGAGTACTTGGCACGGAAACTCCTGTTATTTGACCTCCTCTTGACCTTGAGTCGCTCACTCGTAATGAATGTCAGTCAAGGTCAACTGCGATGAAAACAAGTTTTTGCCGAACTCAAGACAAACGCCTAGAGCATGGTCTCGACTTGTTTATGATTTTGATCTGAATACAAAAACGAATGCTGTACGAAGGACAACGTGGCGCATTGGGCCACGCTAAATGATTTTTAAAGTAAACGACCACGATGCACGTCAATGAGATAAACTTTTTATTCTGTCACCAGCTTGCAATCTTGGTGTCCGAAGTCACATACCGAGCTTCCGATTTAATGGACGCACTCCTCAAACATTCGGATAAATCGCCCGTCCAATCGACGAGATGCAGAAAATGCATGGAACGCGAAATCGACGGATAGACTGATCATTGATGGATCCTACATCTGGAAATTTTTTATGATGCTGAGTGACCTGATAAGCATAGATCGATAAATAATAAAGTATTTAGAAAATAAAAACTCAACGACTCCCTACATTTGTCTGAATGAAAAACAATGTGGTAGGAAAAATTGGCAAACAAATAAAACATCGCTCGATGAATATGTTATTGGTTCATCTCTAGTTGAAACGTATTACCCATATGTCGATTTCCATTTTCCGCATTTAATCGCACCTCCTGCAAGTATTAATTGATATTAATGACATAGTGAATTAAGATACGTCAGCTATGAGAAAAAAAATTGTGAATATCGTTTTATCACCACCGTCGTATTTATTTCGCATTCTTGAATTTCATTTAATCATTTTTTCGCGAAAAGTTGCAAACATTTTGTCAAAATATACAAAGCTTTCGAAGGATCGTGGGTTTGTTTGGGTTTTTTTATGTTTATAACTCAAACGCAAATAAAATAAAGCCTACAATACTTTTGACTAAAAAAATCCAATAGAAAATGGATAATAAAACAATTAAAAAAATTAAGAATATTTATAACGCGAACAAAGTGCACAGGATACAAAGTGTACATTATGAGTTTGTTTGGGTTCGTTATGCTTATAACCCAAACCCAAACCCAATTAACAATTTACAATAGTTATAACCGAATCAAACCCAAACGGGCGCAATAAAAACTGAACAATATGCATATACCGAACAAAGTGTACAGGGATGTCGAAGTATTTGGGGCTTGTTTCGGTTTTTTATGCTCATAACCCAAACCCACGCCCAATAAAAAGTTCACAATATTACAACCCAATAAAACCCAACAATATTCATAACCCAAACAAAGTGTGCAGGGATTCCGAAGATTTTGGCTGTGTTAGGTTTTGTAACGGTGCGTTACGAATATCAAGACTATCTGAGGAAGGTGAGGCAAGCGGGCTTGCGTAGCTCAGTGGTCAGAGCAGTCGACCAGCAATCGTAAGGCCCCGGATTCGATTCCCGGCCCAGAAGCGCACTGCTGTTTTTCGCGGATGGTTCTCTGGGAGTTTTTTCGGGGGTTTAACACCAAACCCAATAAACACTTTACCATATATATAACCTAAACAAATCCAATGAGAATATAATAATATTCATAACCCAAACAAAGTGGACAGGGGTATCCAAGTATTTTTAAATACACTGACACAAAAAATTAAAGGAGCAAGAAAAGTTGACTATTTTTTTCGTGTTTTTCGAAAGGCTGTAACTTGGTCAAAAATGGTCGAACAAAAAAAAAGGATTGTGAAGCTTGAAGTTTCTAGTTTTCAGTTCTGACAATAGTTTTTTTTTGACAATCACTGATTGCGCGGTCGGAAAAAATATCACGACAAGGAAAATTTTGCAAATTTTTACGTTTTTCAAAGTTCTGCACGGGTTTCGGAGCTTCTTTTCGGACTTAACCAATATGAAGGTCATTGAGCCCATTCAATTCACGCCAATTTGCTTTTTTTTATCTCCGTATGACCATTTTCCGCTGAGATATCGACCTTTGAATGAAAAAACGTCCTTTTGTCTTTAGTCATCGATATCTCAGGAACTAATGGTCGTACGGGAATTCGACCGGCAGTTTTGGAAACGTGAATACATACTCTACTCTAAATTTTTTTGCCGTGATATTTCTTCCGACCGCGCAATTAGTGATTCGCAAAAAAAAAATATATCATTGTCAGAAATGAAAACTCGAAACCTTTCGAAAAACACGGAAAAAATGATCAACTTTTCTTGCTCCTTTAATTTGTTGTGTCAGTGTATGATAAATAGATCCGCATATCATATTCAATTAAATTTTCATCAAAATTAATGGTATCCTACAATAAAATTTTTGAGTTAAATAGCTCTGTCGTCCCTTGAAAAAAGGTATTATTTAGCATCCATATACGACTATATACAAAATGAATTAATCAAAATATTGAATGAATATTAAAACTTGCGACAAATCAACATATGGAAAATATCATCCAGTTATATAACGTCAGAATTTTATCAAAATGAAGGAACGTAAAATATAACGAAAATCATTTGAAGAACAGAAAGGTCGAGGGGCCATTGCGCGATCGCTAGAAAGCCGATATGCAACAATATCGGCACATAATACGAGGCCTGTAACTGTGGTCAATTATTGTATTTCGTGTAGTTCACGTATGACGTAAGCCAAGCCTCCTATTCATCATACTGACGGAAAAAATTGCAGGGCTAAACATTCGTACTTTCCAATGTTTCCACGTTGATTCTTTATCGTATTAACCTTTCGACTGCACACTAGGTCATTTTGACCCCATTTTTTTCAACTGCCTGTATCGCAAAATGGGGGTTCCCCCATTGTATCCAAAATGGGGGTTCCCCCACTGTATCCAAAATGGGGGTTCCCCCACTGTATCCAAAATGAGGGTTCCCCCACTGTATCCAAAATGGGGGTTCCCCCGCTGTATCCAAAATGGGGGTTCCCCCACTGTATCCAAAATGGGGGTTCCCCCGCTGTATCCAAAATGGGGGTTCCCCCACTGTATCCAAAATGGGGGTTCCCCACTGTATCCAAAATGGGGGTTCCCCCACTGTATCCAAAATGGGGATTCCCCCACTGTATCCAAAATGGGGGTTCCCCCACTCCTACTCTATAAGTGGACACACGGCCCCCATCGTACATCCTGCCCGTGTACTGAGGACAGCTGTCGAAAACGGACCTGGGGTCAAATTGACCCCGGCTATGCAGTAGCGCGGTAAAAGAAAAAACATTTATTCTTTGTGAATTTTGATGTTATTACATGTAAGGAACTTACGATAGAAAATTCCCATAGATATTGTTTATTTTACGTTACTATAGTAAATTATGTATTTAGAATGTCGATCATAAAACTCAATGCGAGTGTCTGTTATACAGGAGGGCTATGTGCAACGAAAACCGAATGTACTTATGCGTCGATTGCGGTAAATGTGAATAATATTAAGTTATTGAAGTAAAAGCATGCGGAAATCATACGATTTCAACAATTCATCTGCGGAAGGAGTCGATTTTTTCCATTGTTGACTATCCCACAAATGCACAAATTCAAACCTCCGAATAAATAAACTTTTTGGAAAGACGGTCGACACCATCTTTTTCGTATCTACAAACCTTACGCTTTAAAACCTCAAAGGACCTTTTTTTTATATATTTTGAAAAAAAGTCATGATCTGTTTCGTGCGAGTACGTGCTTTTTAACGCATCTCCCACGTTCAACGAATGTTTGAGCACTTCATTTTTGTTTTTCTTAAGGAGTTACCCCCACTTGCGATTTTGAAAAAATCGATTTTTTCTATTGCATTTTTTTGAAGTATAAGTATCTGAGAATATGTCCTGAATATTTCAAGTCGATCCGAACAAAATTGACTGAGATATGAGCGTTGAAAGAGAACAATCCGCGTTGAAAGGGCGTTGAAAGAGAAACTTTAAACGCGTTTTTCTCAAAATGGCATTTCTGAAGTCGGTGACCAAGATTACTCGAACACTAATCAACCGATCTTCTTGAAATTTTGCAGGCTTAGTTAATACATAAAAATGTAGTCTTCAATCGTTCGATTTTTTTTTCGAAAAAAAAATGGCCGTTTTATAGCCAAAAAACGGCCGTTTTTTTTTCGTTAAAATCGAACCATTAACTTTGACTGTCCGCCATTTTGTGAAAAATTAATATTTTTTAAAATCCTTCGATTAAAGACTAGTTTATACTTATATTTGACTAAATCCATCGGCATTTTTTTTTTCAGATGATCCACTTCGCCGCAATGTTGGTCACCGCAAACCGTGCATATAAAAACATTATTTCATTGACGGCCATTTGCCACTAAACAATGTAATATTTTTCAATAAAAAAAATTACTGAAAGTTCTTCAAGATGTGTTCTTTAAGATGGTATATTGATCGATTAAAAAAGTTTTGTAGTTTTCTTAAAAAAAAAATCATGAAAAAGGCCTTTTTTTGCGCTACAAGTGGGGGTAACGCCTTAAAAAAGAAATGTTGGGCCAAACAAAAAAATGCATTTTTACCGAAAAGCAACGATCTGAAAAGCGACCGGGGTCAGATCGACCCTATATGCAGTCAGGAGTTCGTGGCGGAAGTGTGCAGTCGAAGGGTTAATAATCGATTGAAATTGAATGACGGAATGTCGGAGTGATACGTGATCTAATAATTCGAACGTGATGATTAGACAAGATTAGGGAGCGTACGTGAAAGCCTTGTTCGAGTAACGCACAATCAAATTTCGACACGACGATCAGGCAAGCTCGGAGATTAGGGAGATTTAACATGTCTAGGCCCTCGGTCATCCTTTGCGTCGTGCTTCTTGTCTCGGTAAGCATATCAACCCAAGCAAACTTAGACATACATAACGACAAACTTTACACAATAAGAACCGCTAGAAAACAATTCGATTGACCTCATTCAAATGTTACATAGAAATAAAGAAAAAAAACCCGTACAGATTAATAAGATATTTTGTATCGGATTATAAATTCGTACACGGTTGAGCGGAGGCTCAAAGTTAATGCCACACGCGTATAACTGATCGAACGAAATTCTCGAAATAAAAATATCCGTGGCCTACCTAACGTATACAAAATTTACGTGGTCGACCGTATCTTGAGAACAGTCAAAAAGTAGATTCGAATTGCTCACAGTATCGTTATTTCTAACGCGCCTGTCAACGAGAGCCGATGTGAGTGCAGATACGGGTAGTTCGCGGGGGTACCGCTAGATGGCGGGCTGGTGAATTTATTCCCACAACAAGAGGCAGCCAGTCCGTATGTAGGAAACCTTACTCGCTAGCACGCTGGATGTTTGTTATCGCGGATGAATCGAAATCTGGGCTTTCATTTGGGAAAATACGGATGCGCAGTCTGTCATGGATGAAGTTGGATGAATTTCTGCGGAGAGGTTGCAAAGCCTCCTTGCACTTGATAATACTGAGCAGCCTGAGAAAAGAGGATAAATTCCAACAAAGAAAACTATTGCCCAGGTAGGGAATCAAAAGGCTGACGATGGAAACAAATTTGTGCGAGCCTTGTTTCACCGAGCCTGAGTGAGACAGACCTGGGCCAGGTTTCATTGCATCGTTTGGAGCAGCCTGGAACCAAGACTGGCTGCTTAGCTTAAACTCAGGGTTATTTCAAGCTTTATTCAACTAGTGAATTTTAAGGCTAAAAACATCAAGGCTGGATGCAGGCTTGTTTCAGGTTGTGATAAAATAAAATAAATTTTTAATAATATTTTTTCCTGTACTTTTATGAAAAAAAAAATTAGCAACAAATTTGTCGGGTGCGAAGGCACGAAAAACGAAAGCGAAGGAGGCAGCTCAGAACATTTAAACATATTCTCTTATCGATATTTATGAGGTACACAAAAAAGTTTTTTTCTCGTCACATACACATTTCGTATATACTCACTCTCTGGGGTTTGCGTACACTCTGTGTATTACGTGTCCCATAAACAATAAATAAAATAAAGTATTGTGTTTAAAATATTTTATATATATTTTATAACAAATAATATAATGAATAATAAATATATATATAATAAATAAAATGAATTCTTTACAAATTTGTTAAATTTACCCCAATGTAGAATATAGAAAACTAAAAACAGGCCTCATATAGCCTCGAGAAGAGTTTGGGATAAGCCTGGTCATAAATGCTCGTGAAGGCTTCATTAAGGCTCGTTTTGAACCTTGTTGTTTCGTCGTTTCAGGCTTAGTACAGGCTTTTCTACCAGCCTTTGGTCAAGCCTGTGTGCAACAGCCTGAAACCGCGTTATCATTCAGGGGTTCAGCTAGGCCTGAAATCAGGCTGGTGCTTAGCCTGAATTAAAAAATGTGAGCCTTGTTTCAGAGCTTGGCGAGCCCTTTTTTCATCGTCAATTCCTACCTGGGTGTTGACAGGATAATTTGTTAAAAATTCTAGATGACGAGCTTTACAAACGTATCACCGGAGGAAAGGGACGTGTTTGAAGGGACGATTGAATGTTTCGTTTGATTACTATTTCAGTGCAATGAGATTTTAAGAAATTCTTTTAAAAAAACTATGTAAAAGCTGCGAATAGTATTGGTTTTTAACAATAAAAAATGTGGATGAGTTGTTAAATAACTTTTTCCAAATAAGTTATGCAATAAACAAACGGAAAACGTGTCTGCTCTCCCGTGAGATGATGCATTTATTTTTATTCAAACCTGTATGAATTGTCTTGCAGCCATTCTGCCTCTTTGCTTCGTTGAAAATTATTCAGAAGCATATATATACAGTTGAACCTCGATATAACGAATCTTTAGGAATGTTCATTATATCGAGTTTTCGTTATATTAAGGTTTCGTTATATCGAGATCATCCCGCGTAGAAATTTTTTAGAGTTAGCCGAATCAGGATCAGGCCTCGATCGGGGTGTAATGCGGGTATCACCTATTACGGACATCCTGATCCGGCCCCGATCGGGCCGGAAGTATTTAGGCCCGAAATCAGGCAATACTAGAATGGTCCTACTAAGGCCGTTCCTGATAAGCCCTACTAAGGCTTTCCATGATAGGGCCTCACTAAGGCTTTCCCTGATAAGGCCCTACCAAAGCTTCCCACTAAACCCGACTAGAAATGTCGCTACGGGGCAGACTAGAGCTGCATCCGGCATACCGTATTCCGTACCACGGCACGGTACAGGCCGCCGGATGAGAGCTTTACCGGGCGTGAAACGCTTTTTTGAATCCGGCCATGGCGCGGATGCCGGTAACGTAACTGTTCCGTATATCTTTTCAAGCTCTGATCCGGTTGCCGTATCTATGCCTGAAATGGAAAAATCCAAAAATTACGAATACAAAAAATCTGGTAGTATTTTTTGTTGCCATATGCGTTATTTATAATCCTGCCTATACGATAATTGGAATAAAACGTATCCTGCCTCGTTGGAGTTTTTTACCTCCCCTCGGAATTGAACCTACGTCTTCTAATCCTAGAGCTGAGCGCGCTACTTATTTAGCCATTCCAACACTTGTGTAAACTTTTTTTTTTCTTTGCATATTTCATCATTCTAACTCTATTCTCAAGAATGTCAATAATTTTATTCATAGGGTTGAAGATTGCATCGCTGCTGCAACAATAATTCTTTTTTTACCGGATTTTTTCTGCCTATTTAGGCTTTGAAAATAATTCACACGTTTTTACATATTCTCATTAAAGTGTTACGACCGTAATTTACGAAAAAGGCTTCTGGATAAAATTTTGTAAAAAAAAAAAATGTTTAAGTTGTGCCAATTAAATGTTACTTGATAGATTTGATTTATTACGTTTCGATGATGATAAGAATAAACGAATGAAAAAGGAAGAAAAAAAGCGTTGCATTCCCACGATGCAAGCTTCAAATTTATTTTGATTCCTTGTTTGTATCTTGATTCGATGATGACGGCGTCCGCATGGACACCATATTACTTTTATTAGAATCTTGCGGAAATTATGCACGCAGCAACTCTTTGATGGCCCCGAATAAGGTCATCCGGTAGACATGCGGCGCAAATCAGACATACACTTCGAAGTGCATGGCGGATCGGCACCGGATGTCTACTGGATTAGCCAACCTCGAAGCACGGATGGGAAAAAGAAAATCGATCAGGTCTTGGACAGGTAACCTTAACAGAGCCAAGAGGGGCGCATTGCGGGTCGTCTGATGTGGGCCTGATTAATGCTGCCTTCCTACATCGTTATCTGGGTACTACTGATCTGGCAGGGATACAGCGACCATGACACGGACTTCGACGCCCTAACAAGGTCCTCGCAAGATTACCTGATTCAGGACTGATCATTTTGTCTTTATTACAACCGTTCTCCGGATTCACTGATCCAGTAAGTATCCAGCACAGATCAGGCGGGCGCTTCTACGGTTTTCCGGACCTTATCTTCAAACCTGCCTGATCAGTGATCCGGCTGCCGGAACAACATTTCCAGCCGGGAAGCTGTGGCCCTACTAAGGCTTTCCCTGATAAGGCCGTATGCAGGCTTTCCCAGGTGAGGCCCTACTAAGGCTTTCCCTGATAAGGCCATAAATCGGATTGCCCTATAACTGCCTCATCAGTCGATAGATGCACATAACCTCTTATTTTCCACATGGAAACATCGATTCGACAGCATCGTAGCTTCGGAGTTTCGATGTATTCCTGAATTCTATAAAAAAAAGATGTTGTGGATTTTCACGACAAAAAACGTTATGCAACTCGGATGCGTGTTAGAAGATTTCGGTAGCTTTGTAAGGCGGAGAAAGAGGAAGTATAATATATATATATATATATATATATATATATATATATATATATCGAAAGGACTTTATCAGGACTTTTTTTAAGGCCTATATATGACCATTGAAAATCACACTAACAATGCTACTGTAGCGTAATCGTCAAGAAAATGTTATGCAAGTCCATTTTTGCAAATTATATAGAGAAAATCGTACGTAGTGGTAGATATTAGGACATTTGGAAAAAAGTTAAGAAATGGTTGTTGCGAGGACCCTTTTTCGACTAATTGATCGGATTTTGTCAGGACAGCCTTAGGAACTGTGACAGCATTGTCATATTCTTTTAAGATGAAGGTGCAGTTTGACGATTTATCCGACATCTTTATAAAACTTTGTATGGATTTTTGTATAAAAACTACTTTTATTCGTAAATGCAGATGCAATAATGTTATTTTGATAGATGTATATATTTTTTTCAAACGGTTGATGTCAGGAATTTTCGAAGGCTCTATTGGATGTTGTCAGGACCCTTTTTCGACGAATTGATCGGACTTTGTGAGGACAGCCATAGTAACTGTGACCATATGAGCATTATCATTTTTTTTTAAGATGAAGGTGCAGTTCGACAAAGTATCCGATATCTTCAAAAAACTTTATCTGGATTTCTATATGAAAAATATTTTTATTCGTAAATGTAGATGTAATAATATGTTTTTTCGATCGATATATATATATATATATATATATATATATATATATATATATATATATATATATATATATATATATATATATATATATTAGAGCGTTTTATCGAATAACATGCGATAGATTTTTCATACATATATATATATATATGTTTGAAAAATCTATTTTTCATACATACATACATACATACATATATATATATATATATATATATATTGAAAATTAAAAAATCTATCGCATGTTATTCGATAAATATCTCTAATTATCACAATAACATTAACTAATTGATATACTTTATGTGATACAAAAAATAATTATAAGAATTCATTTGGTCTCTCATGCCATATTTGCGACCAAGATGTTACATGCACTCAGTAGCATAGGGGCAGCGAGCGTACCTATAGGTAGGTAGGTATTAAGGTCGATTGCATATAGGCGAAATATTTTCTTCAAAAAAAAATTCCAGAAGGCCGGTGACTGACGTATTATGATACACAATCATTGTAGTAGAACTCTAAATTAAGTGTTTCATTTCATTTTGGATTTTTGAAATATTTTATGCACATAGAGATACAAATCTTCGTTACCTCGCGAATTTAATTATATCGAGAATTTCCTTATATCGAGGTTCGACTATACAGACAAAATCCGATTTTCCAATTGCTTTCTCGGTAAATTTCCTAATCACGCGTGAAGGTTTCCCGCGTCGTTGAGTCGGCAATTTTGTAAATCCAGCCTCAAAATGTATTGATGAGCTCAATGGAAATTTGGTATGAACAATCAAGCACTCGACATATCGGTCGATTTGTTCAAATAATGGTTGAGCAATGCTTTTTTTATCGATAACGTGATCAAGGACTGCATTTTTTTATTTCTCCCAAAATCGCCGACGTAACCAAAATCGAAAATATTACGTAATTTTGAGATTCGCCGCAAACGCGAAAAGGTGACCTTGTTCTAATTGCGTGAAAACACTTAAGGCAGTAGTCTGGTCTAGAAATTTGACAAAATCGATTTTTTTTCTTTATTTTATTATTTTTTAGACCTTTCTTAATACGCTCGTGAAAACCGTTTATTGATATTTCAAAAGTTAGCTGAGTAATAGGAACTATAAGCAAGCCGCGCGCAAACCTCATCTAACGGTATCAAAACTTTGAACGCGTTTATCTCAGAACTATGTTTTTCAAATCGGCGCCCACGATATCTCGATAACTAATTGATCGATCGAGCTCAATTTTTGCACATATCTTCGGTATCCTCTTTCTGAGGAATGGTAGCAGAATTGAGTCGAACAATAATTTTGCCCACATTTTATAACTCGTCGAATACCCGAAAATGTTTGAAATATCGGTCGAGGCGGTTTTCGGCAGACCATGTGGTAAAAAAATAAAAAACTACATAAAAAAATTTTTTTATGATTTTTTTAAATGTAGATACATTCTCGAAGGAACAATAAATACGTATGTAAAATTTCATCAACACAACTTCAACGGTTCAAAAGTTATTCTAACCCAAAAATGACGTCCAAAATCTCCCTCTAGACCAGACTAGTGCCTTATGTCGATTGCGGGATCTGTTTTTTGAAATATAGTCGTTTGATTTTGATGCTCGTGGGCACTCTCACACACCGATGTGTACGAGCATTTGCAGGACCGTTATTTAGCCGTGCGTGTGATACTACGAGCAACAATTTTCATGGCATTGGCATAAGACACTGCGCAGGGAATAATTATTTTTCGGATAAGAAGCTTTTTTCTTGAGGAAGCAGGAGGGACGAAAAAGCCACCAATTTTATTCCGTCGAATTTCGAAAAATGGTGCCTTATCTCTGAAAAATGCAATCTTAAAAACATAGTTATAATGATAACGTTCAAGAAGACTACTCGCAATAATTGAGTTTTTTTAAACCTTATTTGTGCGTTTTAATTTTTTTTTCCTTATAATGTACCTGTCCACTTTCCAAATCATTTTTCAGGTACTTACGACAACATGGTTCATTGAGAAGCCCAGCAATATGTAAAAATGAAAAAAACACGAGATCAATATCCGTGAATATATATGACTAATCCTTGCCGGCTACTGTTTATGCTTCTTTCATTGCACGATAAAAGAAAACCCAATGAGGTAAGTGTGCACGGCAGACAGAAAACGAGATTACACGTGGAACTCTGTAAAATCGGCCTTGGTGGCCACGATTTGGTGGCATCGACCTATATATAAGCGTTATGCGATTGAAGCTGCTTTACATTCGGGATAACGATAAACTCAACGACAATAATCATGTCTAAGTTCTCAATCGTTTTTTCCGCCCTTCTCCTGGTCTCTGTGAGTATACCTATCATCCAAACAATAATAATACTTACAAGCACTAAATAGTAGTTAACTATTTAATAAATAATTAGTAGTTAACTATTGAATAAATAAATTGAATAACATTGATATTTATAAACACTAGAACAATTAAAAGTAACACCTGTGGATTCACTTCAGAATTGCACTAAAATTATAAAATGCAGCAACGCATATCTCGCAGTGAAAATATTATTAAATGTAAATATACACACGAATAAATTAAAATTGCAATTACAATTGTCCACTCGGGTCGATACGTAAATATATGCTGGAATTGAAAATTATAATTTTTTTTAAGAACTCTAAATATTGTAAACTACATTTGAAACATCGACATCGTCATTTTGCAGTTTTGACACATTGGCAAATAAAGAAAACATCGCTCGATAAATATGTTACTGGTTTATCTCTATATGAAACGTATCGCCTCCTTGTCGACTTTCATTTTCCGTATTTAATCGTAAACCCGCATGTATTGATTGCTAATAGTATCATAGTGAATCAAGATACATAAACTATAACGAATAAAACTTACGAATATTGCTTCATCACCACTGTCGTATTTATTTCGTATTTTTGAAATTCGTTTTATTATTTTCTCCAGAAAAGTGGAAAATATCTGGTCAAAGTATACATGGCTTTCGAAGTATTTTGGGTTTGTTTGAATTTTTGTCGTCCATAACTTAAACGCAAACCAAATGAGAAGCTGACTCAATATTTTTGACTCAAACAAATCCAATGGAAAATATACACTAGTTATAATCCAATAAAAAAATATTTATAATGCAAACCAAGTAAACAGGGATTTCGAGGCATTGAGTTGGTTTGGGTCCGTTATGCTTATAACCAAAACCCAAACGCAATTAACAATTCACAGTCGGTATAACCTAATCAAACCCAAACAAACCCGAAAAAAACTCAACAATATTTATAACCTGAACAAATTCCCAGGTAGGAATTGACGATGAAAAAAGGGCTCGCCAAGCTCTGAAACAAGGCTCACATTTTTTTATTCAGGCTGAACTCCTGAATGATAACGCGGCTTCAGGCTGTTGTACACAGGCTTGACCAAAGGCTGGTAGAAAAGCCTGTACTAAGCCTGAAACGACGAAACAACAAGGTTCAAAACGAGCCTTAATGAAGCCTTCACGAGCATTTATGACCAGGCTTATCCCAAACTCTTCTCGAGGCTATATGAGGCCTGTTTTTTAGTTTTCTATATTCTACATTGGGATAAATTTAATAAATTTGTAAAGAATTCATTTGATTTATTATATATATTTATTATTCATTATATTATTTGTTATAAAATATATATAAAATATTTTAAACACAATACTTTATTTTATTTATTGTTTATGGGACACGTAATACACAGAGTGTACGCAAACCCCAGAAAGTGAGTATATACGAAATGTGTATGTGACGAGAAAAAAACTTTTTTGTGTACCTCATAAATATCGATAAAAGAATATGTTTAAATATTCTGAGCTGCCTCCTTCGCTTTCGTTTTTCGTGCCTTGGCACCCGACAAATTTATTGCTAATTTTTTTTTTCATAAAAGTACAGAAAAAATATTATTTAAAATTTATTTTATTTGATCACAACCTGAAACAAGCCTGCATCCAGCATTGATTTTTTAGCCTTAAAATTCACTGGCTGAATAAAGCTTGAAATAACCCTGAGTTTAGGCTAAGCAGCCAGTCTTGCTTCCAGGCTGCTCCAAACGATGCAATGAAACCTGGCCCAGGTCTGTCTCGCTCAGGCTCGGTGAAACAAGGCTCACACAAGTTTGTTTCCATCGTCAGCCTTTTGATTCCCTACCTAGGGTGTTCAGGGTTTTCTGAGTATTTTGGCTTTGTTATGTTTATAACCGAAGTCAATAAAAACTTTACAATATATATAACGCAAACAAGCCCAATGATAACTTAATATTATTAATGATCCAAACACAGAGTACAGGGATTTCGAAGTATTTTGGTTTTGTTTGAGTTTGTTGTGTTTATAACCCAAACCCAAACCCAATAAAGACTCTACAATGCTTATAACCTAAACAAGCTCATTAAAAACTTAATAATGTTCAGACCTCAAACAAAGTGTACAGGGATTTCGAAGTATCTCGGTTTTGGTAGATTTATAACCCAAACCCGATGCACATGGATTTCGCAGCATTTTTAAATATTATAAATAGATCCGAATAGGAAGGGACGAATAAGAATGTCACTTATCGTATACATTTTAGTTATCATCATTATTCATTTTATTATACAACAAAAAGTTTGTGTCGAATAGCTCTGAAGTTCATTAAACAAAAAATATTATTCAGCATCCATATATGACTATATACAAAACTAATTAATCAAAATAGAAAAAGGAATATTAAAACTTGCAACAAAGTGAGATCATGGAATTATCATCCCGTTACTACATCGTGAGAATTTGATCAAAATGAAGATACGTAAAAGAGGACGAAAATTATTTTAACAACAGAAAGATCGCGGGCCTATTGCGCCATCGCAAAAAAGCCGAAAACCTAGCACTTTTTAGCGTAGAATATGAATTATTGACTGAAAGTATATGGTTGCACACTGAAAGTAACCCCAAAAAAAAGTCGCCCCTCAACTCGCCCTAACCCTAAGAAATAGAGGTTGAAAACTTAAAAAACGCCGTATCTCGATAATTAATACCTCGATAAAAAAAAGATTAAAAAAAAAGTTGTTTGGAATAATAAAATACGTATAAAGTTATCTGACGTTCAAGCCCCTATCTTTGAAAATAGCGGCACAAAAACACGAGAGCACCACTGACCCAGACAGGGACCCAGCGACCTGCTACTCCACTTGCACACGCATCAACCCCGAATTTTCGAAACGTTTTTGTGCGGCTATTTTCAAAGATAGGGGGTTAGACGTCGAGTAACGTTAAACGAATTTTATTATTGCAAACAACTTTTGTTTCGAACCTTTTTTGATCGGGCTATTAATTATCGAGATCCGGCAATTTTTAAGTTTTCAACTCCTATTCCTTAGGGTTGGAGCGAATTGAGGGGCAACATTTTATTGGGGTTACATTCAGTATGCAACCAAAAGTGGTGGGTTTTCGTCTCTTTTATTGGACCACGAGGGCATAGCTGCGATCAATTTTTGCACCTTTTTCACACAATGGTCACGTATGACGTAGCCTCGTACTCATCATAACGACAGACGATATAGCAGGGTTTAACATTCCACTTTCAAAACTTTCCACTTTGATTCTTTATCGCGTTTGGAAGCTATTACAATTGAATGACGGAATATCAGAGTGATACGTGATCTGATAATTCGGACGTGACGATTAGATAGGATTAGGGAACGTACATAAAAGCTTCGTTCGAGTACCGTACAATCAAATTCGAAACGACGATCAACGCAGCCTCGAAATGTCGAAACTCTCGGTCACCCTTTTCTCCGTGCTTCTTGTCTCGGTAAGCATATGAAATCCAAACGAAATCAAACATACGTAACCAAAAATTATAAACAATAAGTACCGCTAAATAACCTTCGATTTACCGTATTCTAACTTTACATAAACATGAAAAAAAAACCGGTACAGATTAATGAGAAATTCTGTTTAAGATAATAAATTAGTACACGGTTGAGCGGGGACTCATTCAAAGTCAATCCCACACGCTTAGAACTAATTAAACGTGATACTCGAAAACAAACGAAAAAACATATTCGCGACCCAACGTAAAACGTGTTCCAATGGCGGCTAAAAAATAAATTCGGTTTGCTCATAGTATAGTTATTTCTAACGCGACCGTCAACAAGAGCCGATGTGAGTATAGATACAAGTAGTTTGCGGGTGCGCCGTTAGATGGCGGGCTCGTGAATTTCTGCTCACACGAGAGACAGCTAGTCCATCGGTACAAAATCGTACTCAATTGAACGCTGAAACTGCACGATCTCAGAACATCCTCACATTTTTGCGACGTTTTTTTATCGCAGACGAACTAAAATCCGAGCGTTTATGTAAAAATTGCCAATGCAATCTGTCATAGAAAAGGGTGGATACATTTCCGCGAGGAGGTTGCAAAGCCTCGTCGCACTTGTTGAGGGGTTCCACCGACTTGCGATTTTGAAAAAATTCATTTTTTTTATTGCATTTTTTATCAGTATAAGTATCTGAGAATATGTCCTGAAAATTTCAAGTCGATCCGAACAAAATTGACTGAGATATGAGCGTTGAAAGAGAAGAATCCGCGTTGAAAGAGAAATTTTAAACGCGTTTTCCTCAAAATGGCATTTCTGAAGCCGGTGACCAAGATTACTCGAACACTAATGAATCGATCTTCCTGAAATTTTGCAGGCTTATTTAATACATAAAAATGTAGTCTTTAATCGTTCGATTTTTTTTCGAAAAAAATGGCCCCTTTTCTAGCCAAAAAACGGCCGTTTTTTTTCGTTAAAATCGAACCATTAACTTTGACCGTCCGCCATTTTGTGAAAAATGAATATTTTTTAAAATCCTTCGATTAAAGACTAGTTTATACTTATATTTGACTAAATCCATCCGCATTTTTTCCTTCAGATGATCCACTTCGCCGCAATGTTGGTCACCGCAAACCGTGTATATAAAAACATTATTTCATCGACGGCCATTTGCCACTAAACAATGTAATATTTTTCAATAAAAAAAATTACTGAAAGTTCTTCAAGATGTGTTCTTTAAGATGGTATATTGATCGATTAAAAAAGTTTTGCAGTTTTCTTTTAAAAAATTCATGAAAAAGGCCTTTTTTTGCGCTACAAGTGGGGGTAACGCCTTAATACTGAGCAGCCTAGGGAAAGAGGATAATTTGCGAATAAAGAAAAGATTGTTGAAAGGCTGATTCATTAAAAATTTTAGGTGGTTTGTGCCGACGAAGAACTGGATGAAGCGAAAAAACGGTGCATGTCAAGCTTAAACACCGCCGTCCACGAAATGACCGAGAAGTATCACAGTATAGGGTGGTCCGAGTTCGACAAAGCAGTACAAGATGTAAGAGAACATTGTTTGAATAATTCTGGAGAGTGTAAATTCAAACGATCATTATCGATCAATTTATTTCGACTCGTAAAAGTACTAACACGGCAATTTGATCGCCCACAGGACGCATTGCTAATCTACCAAAGTAGAAGAAAGGAAATGAACCTAATCAGACTGGACATTACAGAGGCCGTGACGATGGAAGTGACAGAGGAAGTTAAGACGCACATTGGTACAATTATTGAATGCAATGTGGATGTAAGTATGATATGCAATGAGTAAGAAATAGTGCGAACAGGGAGTCCGGACACCCTGTAGATTTCTGTATAGAATGCTTTGCAGCTAAGAAACCATGATATTCGAGTCGAGTTTGAGATTTGATAAAATTGTTCCCCTTTGACAATAATATTATAAAACAACCTTTTATCGGTGCTCGATAAATTCAACACCGTCCGATCTTTCGGTCGATTGCTTCGAGCGGTACTTTTTTTTAAATTAAAATCTCACAAGATCCAGAGATGGCGAGAAAACCTAACAAAATTTATCACGAAGGAGGCCACATAATTTGGAAAAGTCTATACCCGGAACCATGTTAAATATTTTTCACTGTAAAATGGCACAGACGACCAGCGAGGATTAGAACGTTCTCAAGTGAAAGTAAATTAACGAAATACGTAACTTATATGTTTTCTTCGTTACCAGATCGCGCACGGCATATCCGAGATCACCCATCAAGTCTTTGAGGGACTTGACGAGCTTTACGAGCGTGTCGCCGGAGGAAAAGGACGTGCTTAAAGAAACGATTGAACGTTCCGTTCGATTACAATTTCAATACAACGAGATATCGAGAGATTACGAGAAAAAAAAACTGTATAAAAGCGGCTAATGATATTTTTTTCAACAATAAAAAATGTGGACGAAATGTTAAATAATTTGTTTCGCATGAGATATTCAATAAATAAACGGACGATCTGTCTTTGCTTTCCCGTGAGATGACTGCATTCATTTTTGTTCGAACCCATATGAATTTTCTTGAAGGCGTTCTCCCTCCTCTTTTTTTCTTCGTTAGAAATGATTGAGAAGTATGGCCCGGTAATCGTCACCTTAAGCAGATCGCTTGACTGTGCAAATTTATATAGCTCAACTACGAAAGTGAGTAAAAGTTATTTTAAGTCGTTCTTAATCAGTTTTTCGTTGCGAAGAAGAAGGTCGTTGTGAAAGTTCCGTGCCTGGTACAGTTTTCGAGAAAATATTTCGTAAAGGTTACAAGACGCTATTGTACGAGTCATCGTCATGCCGCTATGGCAGTTGGTCTGGTAATCGGCATGGGAACGTCCCACTAATCGTTACATGCGTTCACACAGCTTCGAGGGCTTATAGACCTAAAAAAAAAATGTTTTTTTTTATTTCCTTAAATTATGTATAAACATGTCGAAAATAATATGCAAACGTTATTTTAGGTGG
The DNA here is from genome assembly GCA_963210295.1 of Ophion ellenae. Taxonomy (NCBI): domain Eukaryota; kingdom Metazoa; phylum Arthropoda; class Insecta; order Hymenoptera; family Ichneumonidae; genus Ophion; species Ophion ellenae. The sequence goes on from OY723390.1 coordinate 3,650,141, forward strand.
ACATGTAGAAAAATGGTTTTAAAACTTTAAACGCGTTTTTCATGAACAATGTTTTCAAAATCGGGCGGACTCGTAGGTTCTGCATTTTTTGACCAATTGACTTCAAATTTCAACTATGACTTCTTAGATACATTTTATAGCGATGTACACACGATTTTTACAATCGTTTAACAATTGCGATTTTTGGAAACGAACAAAGACCGTTGTTTCAGTCGAATATGCGACTTTCTTAAAAATCGGGCTAGATGCAAAAAAAATAAATATTTTATAATAATCGCGTGTATTACGGGGAAAAGAGAATTCTTCTGGGTGCATATGTGCGACTCCAACGAGTCCGCTCGATGGAGGTACCTACAGATATATGAAATAAACCCTCTAAACCTCGTTTTGATTGCATTATTAGTATTTTTCGAAAATCCCACAAACCCTTGTTTTCCGACCATCCAAAGGTACATAAGGCCTTAACTAATTATGCAAAGGTTCGTAGGACTATGTTGACTCGATTATGTCTGCATATAGAACGGCAGAATAATTTTTACGCACTCTGTCACAAACTTTATGATTTTTATTATAACATTTGATAAAGAGTTTGAAACATAAATTTCTCTTCCATGGAACTTTATTAATGAAAAAAAATAAAACTAATTATTGTCTATTACGTCGGAATTATAATTATTATTTATTTGTAGTCATTATGAACAACTATTTTTTCATAAAATAATTTTTAATATTATTTCGATCGAGTGCTGTTCACCTGTGTTCAAGCCATACTCAGTTATCGACATGGTCACGACCCAGTAATCGACAACATTTTTTTATATGTATATCTTTTTACTATCGCGAATATGTGTATGACGATTACTGGTCCGTGGATCCTTCAGACAATGCTAATTCCGGGCCCAACATTTCTCTTCTGATTTTCTATAAACTAATATTCGATTCGTAAGACTCTTTTTTTGCTAACATTGTCCCAGTTATCGACAGCCGTGGCGATTAATCGGCAGAGTGTTTATGTTGCTGAACCGGGAATCGTCATATATGAAAATTCGTTGAAATTAAGGGGTTAACCCCACTTGCGATTTTGAAAAAATCGATTTTTTTTATTGCATTTTTTGAAGGATAAGTATCCGAGAATATGTCCTGAACATTTCAAGTCGATCCGAACAAAATTGACTGAGATATGAGCGTTGAAAGAGAAGAATCCGCGTTGAAAGAGCGTTGAAAGAGAACCTTTATACGCGTTTTTCTCAAAATGGCATTTCTGAAGTCGGTGACCAAGATTACTCGAACACTAATGAACCGATCTTGTTGAAGTTTGCAGGCTTATTTAATACATAAAATTGTAGTCTTTAATCGTTCGATTTATTTTTTCGAAAAGAATGGCTGTTTTATGGCCAAAAAATAGCCGTTTTTTTCCGTTACAATCGAACCATTAACATTGACTGTCCGCCATTTTGTGGAAAATGAATATTTTTTAAAATCCTTCGATTAAAGACTAGTTTATACTTATATTTGACTAAATCCATCCGCATTTTTTTCTTCAGATGATCCACTTCGCCGCAATGTTGGTCACCGCAAACCGTGTATATAAAAACATTATTTCATTGACGGCCATTTGCCACTAAACAATGTAATATTTTTCAATAAAAAAATTACTGAAAGTTCTTCAAGATGTGTTCTTTAAGATGGTATATTGATCTATTAAAATAGTGTTGTAGTTTTCTTTAAAAAAATTCATGAAAAAGGCCTTTTTTTGCGCTACAAGTGGGGGTAACGCCTTAACATAAAAATATAATTTTTTATGCTGAACGCAAAACTAAAATCCTTGTTAATCACGCGAAGGAAAACTTACTTTACGCAAGTCCACAGACATTCTCAAATCACCCGAGATGTGACATGGTTCACGTTAACCTCCTAATGAAGGATTCGGCCGAAATGACAGCTAGACGTCGTAGCGGAATATATTTAATTTGATTTTTTCTTTTATACGTATACATACGGGTGTGAAAATGTAATGCAAGTTAGTAAATACCTCCTGGAAGCTAATATACCACAGATCTGCACGAAGGACTGACTTTTATCTTAAAATACTTATTTAATGCGTAAACATGACGATCACTAGGACCCTGACGGCCACTGAGCCGACTATCTTATACAGCCTTTTTCAAAAGTATTAGGCACCCTGTAAGTTTTCTATCCGGACATAAAATCGAATATCTCGGCGAAAAAAGATCGTGAACCAATTTACCAAACGGAGTTTCAAAGCGGACAAAGCCAGCTTCATTTTGCTTTTTTATTTTCATCTTTGACATTTTTTTTGTCACGGGTACGTCATTTTGAACATGCCGGTTTTTTTTCGATTTTCGCACTTTGCTAAATCGCGTGCTGGACTTTGAAAAATAGTAATCTCACCATTTAGTGATGAGATCTTTGAAAAGAACAACGTTAGCATTCGTTACGTTAAAAAAATTGCGATCTTTTTTCTCAGCCATTCAGTGTTTTCTTGAAAAATCGGCAGGTTTCCGCAAAGCAGGCATCATGCGGCGTAACTTGAAAACTATGAGGATTGGAATATTTAGTCTACACTCAGAAAAAAGATTTACTAAGGACAAAGAAGGTTGTCTTCCGGTGAATAAGTTTTCTTATTCGTATGTCGGCCTACTACGATTGTATTAACAGCTAAGAAATTTTTTTATTCAAGTTTATGTTTAAGATTCACTAAGAACGTCTCTTAACATCTAATGGGATTCTTCATAGTCCCCCAGCTGATTTTTTTTTCGAGGAATTGTGTAATTTCGTCCGTCATTATTTTGTCACTTGAACGTTTTTTTCACACTTCATATTTTAATTACACTTAAATCATTCCTCACTTTCGAGTTCCTCACTTCCGAAACGCAACACTGACACTTGTGCCAAAAGCATTGGCATCGGAAGAAGCTACATGGTAAGCGTATGCGTGAGCTATAGTATCGCGCTAGAGCATAGTCGCGAAATAAGAGGTTTTCGTGATTGGAAAGTAGTATTTATTTGATTTGAGGAAATATTTATTCAAATTTTCTATTTTAAATATGGCTTTTATTTTATGTGAAAAATCAGTACGTAAAAAAACATATTTAGTGACGCGGAATAAATGCTGTAGTTGCAATCACATAAAAACTGTCTCCATACGTGTAAGCATTTATTAATTTCTAATTAATGATGTTCTAATGTGCCAATTTATTAGAACATAATAAATCTTTTTTCTGAGTGTAAGGAATAAAAAGTTGTATTTTGTTACTTTCGAGTCAGTAATTCGAAAAAAAAAATTCTTTTTATCGTTACACTGACAGAAAAATTCTATTGATATTAACTAACCACGTCTATTAGATTAGATTTTTTTTAAATTAATTAGATTTTTCGTGGCATCAAATTTTTCTTATTGCATTCCAATATTGGAATTAATTATTTTAAATATATTTATTTATTCAAAACGGAATCTATTTAATATCATCCGATAACTAAATCTTTTATTTAATCCTGATAAATCTTTAATTCGGTTTCATATGTTCAAAAACAATTTGGTTGAATCCAATAAATCTATCTATGTGATTTTTAAAAATTTAAATTAAATAGAATATTCGTAGAGTCAATCATTTTTCTATTTGATTGCACTAATGGTCTGTCTTTTTTGAAACACACATGTCAACGGGGTGTGCGGGTAGAGAGGGTGGAGAGAGAGGAATTATACACACACACACACACACACACACACACACACACACACACACACACACACACACACACACACACACACACACACACACACACACACACACACACACGCACGCACACGCACACGCACACGCACACACACGCACACGCACACACACACACACACACACACACACACACACACACACACACACACACACACACACACACACACACACACACACACACACACACACACACACACACACATATATAGGTTTTGTTTGAAAAATCTATAGCTTGTTATTCGATGAAACTCTCTAATTATGACAATGACATAAACTAATTGATATGAATAGCTATGAGTAGGTAGGTTCGAGGTTCGATTTCATATAGGTGATATATTTTCTTCGAAAAAAATCATTTCAGAAGGCTAGAGAATCATGAATCGCGATACAAAATCGGGTTAAGGTTCCGACCCCCAATTTAAGTTGAAAGTCCGCACAAACCTTTCTTTTAATATTTTGAGACAACCCTTAAAAAGATTTTTGGCAACCCGGATTAGTTTTTGCGTTTGGGTTTGTTTGGGTATTTTTGTTTGTTTGGGTTTCTTTGACAAAACATTGTCTTATGTACCTTTTGACAAAACATTAAATTATGTACCTTTTCTCCTCTTCATATTTTCGTTAAAGCATCTTTGTTTCGGAGTAACGGCAATAAATTGATGAGACAAATCGTCGGCTAACAACCAAAAATAGCTGTACAAACAATTTTCGGAAAAAAAATCTCTAAAGTTTAGTGCCTCCAAAATAACAAAATACATCTTTTTACTTCTTAGACTCAATATTCCAAACCTCATTTATTTTAAGTTACGCCACACGATTCCGGCTTTTCGGAAACCTGCCGTTATTTAAAGAAAAAACTAAATAACTCTGCGAAAAAAATCGCAACAATAAAATAAACGAAACTAAATCTGTTGGTGTCCTTTCCAAAGATCTTATCACTAAATGGTGAGATAGCTATTTTTCAAAGTCCAGCATACGATTTTGCAAAGTGCAAAAATCGTGAAAGACCGGCATGTTCAAAATGACGTACCGAGTACAAAACAAATTGCAAAAATTAAAATTAAATAAGCCAAATGATGCTGGCTTTGTCCGCTTTGAAATCCCGTTTGGTAAATTGGTTTACGATTTTTTTCGCCGAGATATTCGATTTTACGTCCGGATAGAAAACTTACAGGGTGCCTTATAATCTTGAACAAGCCTGTACATTTACAAAAAAAATCGAATTTTTCAAGTACTTTCTCGGCAAATTTCCAGATCACACTTGAAAGGTTTCCGCGCCGTTGAGCCGGCAAATTTGTAAATACACCCAAAAAATGCATAAACGTGATAAACGCGATAAACGAAAAGCAAATTTGGTATGAACACTTGAGGGGTATGCATAACCCTGGAATTTCAAAAACATCGATTATTTGTTCATTTTATTTTCTTATTGCATAGTCTTAACTTTCATTTGGTTAAAAGATTTTGTATAAATTCAAAAAATTGACCGAGTTATGACGATTGCAGTGGAGCAGGTCAGAACGTCCCGTTGCGTTACGGCTCTAGCGTTGCGCGGTGCATTTTATGGTTTTCAAGGCCATTGATATGATTTTGTCCAACCAGGCTGTTTGATTGTTATACGGCGAAGGAATCGCAGATTGAAGGTGCAAAAAATAATTGTGATTTTATCTCTAGCAAGTAGTCCTCACACCAAGGCACTTTCTTTCAATTACATTTTTCAATTAACAATTGGGACGAAAGAGTGCATTTCACAGATAGACATTTTAAATAAAAGATGTTTAATTGATTGACTAGCTCCATTACTAATGCAGATATAAGCGACGAAAATTATTCGCATCACCTTTCACTTATCTTTCCATCTCTCTCATAAAAATGTTCCTTGTTCATATCTCCATTACTAATGGAGCTAGCAAAAAGAAAATAAGGAGACATTTTTTAATGCCCATTCAAAAAGAAAAATCTTTTCTTTCAAACTTTTTTCTACAAAATTTTTTTTGTAGCATTTTATTTTACCGAGCATTTTTTTTACCGAGAAAGCGATTAAGGACTCCTTTTTTGTTTATTTCACGCAATACGATCAACGCAACGAAAATCCTCAATATTACGTGATTTTGAGATCACCGGCAAACGCGGAAAGGTGACCTTGTTCTAGTTATGTCGAAAAACTTAATATGATTGCGGGATCTGTTTTCGAAATACAGTCCTTTCATTTTGAGCCTCGTGGGCACCCTCACACATCCATGTGTACCAGGGTGGCTACAATTTTGGTCAAATTTGAATTTTCAAAGTCCCCTTGTAAAAACATAATCAACATACAGGGTGTCCCTCTCATTTCTGCCACCCGAAATAACTCGGTAATTATCGACGTCCAAACAATGTTCCAGATCAAACTTGTACGGTGTGAAGGGGGCCATCAAATACGACCATTTTTTTATTTCGGCGGAGGCGCTGACGAACAGTGAAGGTCACCTTCACTTTTTCGAATGATATGGTACATTTTTTTTACCATCTTGTGGAGCACCTCAATGCGCATAAAAAAAACATTAGGCGGTCAAAATAGTTCAAGGTCATTCAAGGTCAGTATCGATGATGCAAGTATAAATATCTCGGATCGCTACCAAATATTTGGTGGCGATCCGAGATATTTATATTTGTATCATCGATACTGACCTTGAATGACCTTCAATGATTTAGATTTGTATCATCGATACTGACCTTGAATGACCTTGAACGATTTTGACCCCCTATTGTTTTTTTTTATGCGGATTGAGGTGCTCCACAAGATGGTAATAAAAATGTACCATACCATTTGAAAAAGTGAAGGTGACCTTCACTGTTCGTCTCGGATCGCTACCAAATATTTGGTAGCGATCCGAGATATTTAGATTTGTATAATCGATACTGACCTTGAATGACCTTGATCGATTTTGACCCCCTAATGTTTTTTATGCGGTATAAGGTGCTCCACAAGATGGTTGAAAAAGAAACATACCATTCCCTTTTAAAAAGTGGAGGTGACCTTCACTGTGTGACAGCGCCTCCACCGAAAAAAAAAAATTGATCGCATTTGATGGCCTCCTTTACACCGTACAACTTTTGGTTGGATTTTTTTTTGTGATGTCGATAATTACCGAGTTATTTCGGGTGGCAGCGATAAGAGGGACGCCCTGTATATAAAAAAAAATTATGTGTAAAGTTTTAAGGCGCTCGGAAAATTTTTCATGGTGCCATTGAGGGGTTGAATTTACAATACAAAAATACATGTGTTTTACCAAGTTACAACTTAATTATTTCTAAGGTTTAGAATATTGGTGGGAAAAGTCCGAAACTTGGCACACACATTGTGCACATTATGAGGTACGTGACCAAATTTTTACAGATTTTTCCAGCAATAATTGTCATTATTACTAGCTTAGCAATGACAACCTCGTTGTCAATTTCTGAGTTTCTTTTATCAAAGACTATTTATTGATTAAATCTAATGCAATCGTCGACTTGACTATAGATTGCATGCACAACGAAAAAGTTCGATTTGTATAAAAAGATTTTATAAAATCGTTTTGATATACGTTAAGGCATGGTTCACAGCTCCATTCGCAAATACTCCTTCCGATCAGGATTTAAATTTGTTATAACAAACATATGATTATCGGAAAAGAAATCCTCTTGTGAGCAAAGTTGCTCGAAAGAAAATTTCCAATCATCTAACTCTTGGAATGCTGAAAGTGCTGCGATGGCATTTTTCTATGAAGGCATTCGCGCTGATATAAAAGGAAAATGGCAAAAAAAAATTATGAACGAGATGCTTGAACATGAAAATCAAACCGAAATTTCGCAACGATATGAAATTTCTCGATCAGACGTTTCTTATTTGATGGATGAAAACATTGATTCTTTCATATGCCCCAAATCGACGTTTTTCAGAATATCCCAGATCAATTGTAGTGTCCTAAATAACGCCGTGTCCGAGTGGCATTTGGACAAAATTTTCTCAGTTGAGTTCGCAAATTGTCAAAAAATTAAGGGTCGTTAATGACGTCGCGGAAAGAGGAATCAAGCTCATCACTCAACATAATAATAGATTGACAATCGACGAGGAACAGAAACAATTGATTGTCAAGTTGTCCGTAAATGCCTGAAAATGTAGCCAACTGTAAAGAAAGGACTCTAAGTGGACCGCTCCACTAATAAAATTTTACTTTGGCACTTTTTTGTATGAGTTTTAATTTGCGAATTATATTTATTCGATAATTATAGTATTCATTGCGACAATTTATTTCAGTGCAACGAATTTGAGGCTCAGATTTGATTTAAAATTGAAATTTAATTTTAAGGCGTTTTTATACTTCTGATAGAAATAAAACTTTTCTATTATGTTTAAGTTTTGGTCAGGTCAAAAGGTGTATTAAAACATCAATAAATAGTCTTTGATTAATGGAACTAAAATAAATGAAACCGAGGTTGTCATTGCAAAGCTGGTAATAATGACAATTATTACTGGAAAAATCTGTAAAAATTTGGTCATATACCCCATAATGTGCCCAATATGTGTGCCAAGTTTCAGAATTTTCCCAGCAATATCCTAAACATGAGAAACAATTAAGTAACAACTTGGGAAAGAAAAGTAATTTTGTATTGAAAATTCAAATCCCAACATGCACCGTTAAAAACCCGCCGAGCGTCTTAAAACTTTGCAAATCATTTTTTTATATATCCTGATTATGTTTAGGTGGATTTGAAAATTCAAAGTTGACCCATACTGCAGCCACCCTAATGTGTACGAGCTTTCGCAGGGTCATTATGTAGCCATGTACGTGTTACTACGAGCAACAATATCCATGGCATTGGCATAAGAAACTGCGCAGAGAATAACGATTTTTCCGATCAAAAGCTTTTTCCTTGAGGAAGCAAAAGGGATAAAGAAGCATCCAATTTTATTCGGTCGAATTTTTCTCGGACGAAGTTTTGGAAAATAAGGCCGGAAAATTGTGGCCTCTCGTTGGAAAACTTAATCTAAAAAATATAGTCGTAATGATAACGTTTAAGGCAGTAGTCTGCTTTAGAAGCCGAAAAAAAGCGTTTATTCAGCAATTTTTTTGAAAGGGAAGGAAATGATTGCGGTAAACGAAATTTTGAGACAATAGTGTATTATATTCAAGCTTTAAAAAACAATTTTTATTATTAAAAAATATTGAAATTTTTCGAAGTTGTAACGATTTTTATGGGGCGCCTGGAGTCTGCACTTGTAAATCGGTGCCGGTAATGGAGGTCGTGCGATGCATCTGAAACAGTCGAACCAAATTTTTTTTAGTTTTTATAAGTTTTTTTTTCTATATGGACTAAAAAAATACCGAAGAAATGATGAAATGCCAAATTTTTTCGAAAGTTGAAAAAAAAATTCACTTTTTTGAAAAAAAAAAAAATTCACTTTAAGTTGCAAAACAAGTAATTTAAATAGTACTTTTGTCCAACTTTTTTAGTTCAAATAGAAGATAATTTAATACTGAAGATAGATCACTTTGATTTTTTTCGATCGGACATATATTATTTTTGCTATCGCCGGCACCGTTTTCTAAAACTTGTGAAAATGAAAACTCGAGAAAACGGGCTTTAAAGTTTTCGGTCCAAAAAAATATAAGTTTTTGGATACTTACACTAATTAGATGTTAATCAGCTATCCCCGGGCCATACAATAATCCTTCCTCTTCTTCAAATCGATTTTTTGAAGCCTGCAAAGCAGACGACTGCCTTAAGAAGACTACTGGCAATAATTGAATTTTTTCACCATATTTGTACATTTTCATTTTTTTACCTCATACTGTACACGTCACCTGTTGACTAAGTAATATATTGCTATTGCGAATGAAGGAAAACCAATTCAACCGATTTTTCGGGTACTTTCGACAGCACGGTTAATGTAGAAACCCGTAGGAATATGTAAAAACGAAAAAATACAAGAACAATAGCCGTGAATATACATGACTAATACTAACCTACACCTGTTTACGTTTTATCTACTGCACGATCAAAAAAAGCTCAACGAGATAAACGTGCACAGCTGACACAACAGGATATTACAAGTGGCGCTCTTTGAAATCCGCTTCACGATTTGGTGGCATCGAGGTATATATAAGCCTCGTACGTTTGAAGCTGGATCACATTCTTGACAACGATAAACTCAAAGACAACCATCATGTCTAAGCTCTCATTCGTTATTTTCGCCGTTCTCCTGGTCTTTGTGAGTATACCCACCACGAAATAATAGTAATAATTACCAGAACTAAATATTAAACCAATTGAATAACATGAATATTTATAAACATTGAAAGGCCTATGTACTCACTTTAGAATTGCACTAAATTTATCAAACGAATAAATAGAAATTGCCATTACAATGGTCAAGTTAGGTCGATAAGTAAAAATATGCTAGAATTTAAAGTTATAATTATTTTTTACTATAAATATTTTAAGCTACATTTGAAACATCGACATCGACATTTTGCAGTTTTTAGCCGGCGAGTGATGATCCTTAGGAATTTTTTCTAAGTGCATTACTCATTACTAGGAAAGCATCAACATCGACATCATGCAGTTTTTAGCAGGCGATGAATGATCCTAGTAACGAGCAATGCAGTTAGCAAAAATTGCATTCTTTGCAAGTCACAAAAAAACTAGGTTGAGATTGAATTTACTTCCGTTTGGGAATAACTTTAATTAGTTTTACTGAATTCAACATTATGTTGGTATATTCACATTGACGTTTAAGGCGTTACCCCCACTTGTAGCGCAAAAAAAAGGCCTTTTTCATGAATTTTTTTAAAGAAAACGACAAAACTTTTTTAATCGATCAATATACCATCTCAAAGAACACATCTTGAAGAACTTTCAGTAATTTTTTTATTGAAAAATATTATATTGTTTAGTGGCAAATGGCCGTCAATGAAATAATGTTTTTATATACACGGTTTGCGGTGACCAACATTGCGGCGAAGTGGATCATCTGAAGAAAAAAATGCGGATGGATTTAGTCAAATATAAGTATAAAGTAGTCTTTGATCGAAGGTTTTCAAAAAATATTCATTTTTCACAAAATGGCGGACAGTCAAAGTTAATGGTTCGATTTTAACGAAAAAAAAGGCCGTTTTTTGGCTATAAAACGGCCATTCTTTTTCGAAAAAAAAATCGAACGATTAAAGACTACATTTTTATGTATTAAATAAGCCTGCAAAATTTCAAGAAGATCGGTTCATTAGTGTTCGAGTAATCTTGGTCACCGACTTCAGAAATGCCATTTTGAGAAAAACGCGTTTAAAGTTTCTCTTTCAACGCCCTTTCAACGCGGATTCTTCTCTTTCAACGCTCATATCTCAGTCAATTTTGTTCGGATCGACTTGAAATTTTCAGGACATATTCTCAGATACTTATACGTCAAAAAAATGCAATAAAAAAAATCGATTTTTTCAAAATCTCAAGTGGGGGTAACCACTTAAAGATCGTGCACCGGGACCACAAATACGTATGGAATTGAGAGGAACAACTCTCGCAGGGATAATACTTTTATTGCTACGATTCCTTGAAATGGTTTATTCAAGAGTTTGGAATGAAAAAAGATTTCGTCACATTTCTAGGTGGCCTGCGATCAGAAGGCAGAGAGGGAGGCACAGAAGAAACTCGAGGCTGCCCGAGCGGCATGCGCTGCGAGCATAAACCATGCATCCATGGCGATCTCGCACAAGTACCATGCTAGCGTGAAGCAGTTACCCACCGTCGAGCAGAGAGATGTAAGAAAGCAATACAGCTAAAAAAAACGAGCGTGCAATCGAATGCAACATTTTCGTGAACTTTCTGTAATCATGATACATCGACTTCGTTTGAACAGGCGATGTTTGAGATCGTAAGAGGTGCCGTCATAAAACTCAATGCACTCATACCGGTCGCACGCAGAGCAACTACGGTGGAAGTGGCATCCGGCGTGAAGACGGCTTTCGGAGACGTTGTTAATTGCTACCAAGGCGTAAGTGCAATATTCATTTGAAAAAAAGAAATTCTTCAAGGACTCGTGTTTGCAATCTGTATTGTGAACAAAACCACTGCTGGACAATAATATGATTTTTTTGTTTTTTCACCAGCTGGCGGCCTCCGTGTCCGACATCACATACGAGGCTTACAACGAAATGAATGCACTTGTCCAAAATTCCCAGTAGGTCATTAATGCTCCAATCGACGAATCGATTGATGAAGCATCGACTCTACATCTCGCAGTATCTTATAAAGCTGTGCTCTTTTGAAAAACAATTGAACTTTTGAAAAACAGTTTGTCAGAACCAAAAGTTATTTGGACGGACAAACTGACTTGAAATGAGAATAAAAACATTGCTTGATAAATGTGTTGTCTGGAATTTTATTTGAAACTCCCAGTCTTTATGTGAAACTCCCTGTCAGTGTACGCAATATTTTAATAATGTTGGCATAAAGACTACGCGGTGAAAAAGTCGTTTTCCGGGGGAAGCTATTTGCACGAAAAACCAAAAGGGTCGCTCGAGGCGAAATTTTCAGCCTATTTTAACCTGAGTGGAAAACGCAACTCATCATCGCCTAGCCATAAGCAAGTAAAGTGATTTTACGAATCGCCATTATATAGCCGTCGCAGCGATTGACTACCCTCCCTTGTAACGCTTTGGTCCTCTAGTGACTAAATACAAAAAATTAGATGGAGATAAACAAAAAATTGCGGCTTTACTTATATATATATTTTCGTGATTTTTTTTGCACATTATTTACATCATTGGACCCTTTTACCATATTCTTCGTTGTTAATTAATTAGGGTTATGATATTTGGGCTCTAAGTATATTAATTGTTCAATTTTAAATTATCTCAGACACACGCTTACACCGTAACATGGTTTCGATCCCGGGACCTCTGGGTGATGAGTTGTGACGTTGTCCATTGAGCCAGTTTCACTTGTTTAATTTGTGAATTTTCATATCGTCTACATATATTACCCTACACAATGTCAGATTATTGAAAAATGGGTGGGTTAACAGATGTAAATAACATTATCGGATCAATGGCTCAATTGCGTTCCCATTGAGAGTGCGAAAATCGCAGAGAATTACATAACCTTAAATTGTATTTGTCCGATCATTTATTCCGGCTAGTGCGGTCGCAGTTGGGAAGTGTTGGCCAGGTCATCGCGAGATACCGACTTGAGGATTTTTTTCATTCGCAACGTCATCTGTAACTCGAGTTGCTTAGCCAGCCATGAGACAATCGCTCGATGGAACTACATGTAGTCACATAACCACACATGGTCATTTGTGACCAAGATCGGCTGGGCAGTGACTAGCCAAGGGGTGCACAGTCGCAGTTAGGTGGCGAGGTGATGACGAGATACCTACTTGAGAATATTTGCATTCGCAACGCCATCTGTAACTCAAGTTACTTAGCCAGCCATGAGCCAATCGCTCGATATAACTACTCGTAGTCACATAACCACACTCTGTCATTTATGACCAAGATCGGCTGGGCAGTGGCTAGCCAAAGGGTGCACAGCCGCATAGCTGGCGAGGTGATGGCGAGACACCTACTTGAGAATTTTTGCATTCGCAACGCCATCTGTAACTCAAGTTACTCAGCCAGCTATTAGCCAATCGCTCGATAGAACTACATGTAGTCACATAACCACACTTTGTAATTTGTGACAAAGATCGGCTGGGCAGTAAGTAGACAAGGGCTGGATAAGAAAACATTCACAATATTACTAGCTCATAGCGAGCCAACCATTGGTCAGTTCCTATGAACTTAATTGGGCGAGGCAGTTACTAGCCAAGGGAAGCATAGCCGCAGTTAGCTAGTGTTGGCTAGGTCATGGCGTCATGCCCACTTGAGAATTTTTTTCTTTTCCAAATCCACCTGAAACTCAAGTTGGTTAGCCAGCCATGAGTCATTCGCTTGATGGAACTCCATGTAGTCACATAACCTCACTTTGTCATTTGTGACCAAGATCAGCTGGGCAGTCACTAGACAAGGGCAGGATAACCAAAAATTTACAATATTACTAGCTCATAACTCAGACAGGCTAGCACAATATCTACTCAGGAACACTGTAGCTCCTGTGGTAGGAGAAAAAGGTACTACAGTAGCTTCGAATTAAACGTAAATTAACTCCTACATAACTTTCTATGCCAGGGCCAGGCTATACACCTCTACCAGTGCGTTTTCGAGGGACCTATATTGTATGCATAATTCGAGACTTTTAGACACTATACTATGGACACTATAAAGCCCTCAAAAACGCTCCGGTAGAACTGCATAATGTCGCCGCATTCTTATACAGCAACAAATTTCTCTTGTCTCCACTTTTAGGCGCTAACAAGGGGACCTTATAGGCTGTCACTCACGGATTTTGATAAGTCTCAGATATGTTGTAGAGGGACCTACCCTCAGTACCTGAGTAAAGGGATTTTATACAACCCTCTTTAGTTTTCGAGAAAAAACGTTCGAAAGTTTAGCTCGTAGCTACTAGTAGCTACTATACCAGTAAGGTTGCACCTTTGTCGAACCAGAGGGCGTGGCCCAGTGGGCAGTGGGTCTAATTATTTATTATTATTTTATTTATTTATTCTTATTTTGTTTTATTCATTTAATAATTTTTTTACTTACCATTTATTTTTCAATGATTATTATTTTATTTTTCACGCAGAAAAAAAAATAGAGCAAAAAATTATAACATCTTCCACAAGAAAGTGCAGTTTATTATTTTTCATTACAATATACAGGTTTTTCGTACTCGCTATCACTGTGGTCGCCTGTTACATCAGAACAATATTGCGGGTGGTATTTGTCGTGAAAGCAAGCAAAACACAAGATCAAAGAGCAACGCGCACATTGTATAAAAGCTATGGCCTTGCAGGCGCACGGAGTTTTTAGCAGCGTTATTGGAAAGCATACTTGATTGACATTTAAAAACAGCGGTCTTCCCTCAATTAACTTCGATGCAAACCACGCATATTTAATCATCGGCGCGAAAGCAAGTGCGCTTAATTGATGAAGAATCAAAGAATGAATTTGTATGGAATCTTCCCTTGACGCAATTTCTCTGTTATTTTTTAACAAATCGGGAGCATTTTGTAACTTTCGAACCATTCGAAAGTTACAAGACTAAACTTTCGAACGTTTTTTCTCGGAAACTGAAGAGCGTGTATAAAATCCCTTTACTCAGGTACTCAGGGTAGGTCCCTCTACAACATATCTGAGATTTACCAAAATCCGTGAGTGACAGCCTGTAAGGTCTCCTAGTAAGTAGGATGTCGATATACCGTTCGTGGATGCCACACGTAAAAAACGCTTAGGGGGCATCCATTAATTACGTGAGGTGATTTTGGCGATTTTTCGACCCCCCCTCTGCCCCTGGTGAGATGTCGTCAGATTTTGCTTGACCCCCTCCCCCCGCCCCTAATCTCACGTGAGATTTTTCAAAATGCATACGTTCACGGAAAATAAATTGTCGTAGAAGTAACTGCGGTTGTAGTACCATTTACTTCACCATGTAAAGTAGTAGGGAGACTCTCCCTACATGATAAAAATTACGTGATTGCTAAAATTACTAAAAGTACTAAAATTACGTGATATTTGCCGAAGCCCCCTCTCCTCCACGTGAGATTGGGTGAGATTTCGCTCGACCCCCCCCCCCCCCCCCTATACGCCTCACGTAATTAATGGACGCCCCCATACACATACTCGCTACTACGCATACATTCATGGTTGAAATAAATAAAATTAAAATAAAATTTAAAAACTCTACTCGGAGTTCTTCCTCATCGATTTTTTTAATTCTAACTTGGCACACCGACAGAAAAGTTCTATTGATATCAACTAACCGCGTCTATTTGATTTTTTAAATTTGAATTAACTAGATTATTTGTGAAATCAAATTTTTCCTATTGTATTCCATTATTGGACTTATTTATTTTACATATATTTATTTATTCGAGTCAAAATCTATTTTAAATAGTCCAGTAACTAAATATTTAATTTAATCCTAATAAATCTAGGATCCGGTTTCATCTGTTCAAAAAACAATGTAGTTAAATCCACTAAATTTATCTATTTGATTTTTTATATTTAAATTAAATGAAATGTTCGTAGAGTCAACCATTTTTCTATTTGATTGAACTAATGGTCTATCCTTATCGCATACACCTATCAAAGGAGAGCGGGAGTAGAGAGGGCGGAGAGAGGGAAATGATATATATATATATATAGGTTATGTTTGAAAAATCTATAGCATGTTATTCGACAAAACTCTCCAATTATCATAATGATATTAACTAATTGATATAGTTTATGTGATACAGCAAATGATAGAAATTAATTTTGTCTCTTATGCCATATCTGCGACCAAGATGTTACAATCCGACTAGAAATGTTGCTACGGGGCGGACTAGAGTTGTATTCGGCATACCGTATTCCGTACCATGGTACGGTACAGGCCGCCGGATTAGAGCTTTACCGGGCGTGAAACGTTTTTTTTTAATCCGGCCATGACGCGGATGCCGGTACCGTAACTGATCAGTATACCTTTTCGGGCTCTGATCGGGTTGTCGTATCTATGCCTAAAATGAAAAAAAAATCCAAAAATTACATATAAAAAAATTCTGGTAGTATTTTTTGTTTTCATATGCGCTATTTACGATCCTGCCTATATAATAATTGGAATAAAACGTATCCTGCCTCGTTGAAGTTTTTAACCTCCCATCGGAATTGAACCCACTCTATTAATTCTAGAGCATTTGTGTAAACCTTCTTTTTTTCTTTGCATATTTTCATCATTCTAATTCTATTCTAAAGAATATCAATAATTCTAAAGGATGTCAATAATTTTATTCATGGGGTTGAAGATTGCATGGCTGCAATGCAACAGTAATTTTTTTACCGGATTTTTTCTGCATATTTAGGCTGTGAAAATAACTCACACGTTTTGACATATTCGCATTAGAGTGTTACGACCGGAATTTACAAAAAAAAGTTCTGATAATGATTTTGTTAAAAAAATTTAAGTTGTGCTAATAAAAATTAATTTTTATTGATTACCTTTTGATGATGATACAAATAAACGAATCAGGCCTTGGACAGGTAACCCTAACGGAGCCATGTCAGGGTCGTCCAATGCTGCCTTCTTACATCGGTATCTAGGTACGACTGATTCGGCAGACATACGGCGCCGATCAGGTACAGACTTCGGCGCCCTAACAAGGTCCTCGCAAGATTACTTGATTCCGAACTGATCAGTTTGTCTTTATTACACCCGTTTTCCGGATTCACTGACCCAGCACAGATCACGCAGGCGCTTCTACGGTATTTCGGGCCGTATCTTCAAACCTGCCTGATCAGTGATCCGGCTGCCGGAACAACATTTCCAGTCGGGAAGCACTTGGTAGCATAGGGACAGCGTGCTACCAAGCGTGCTACCCTCTTCTTCTAGCACTTGGTAGCATAGGGACAGCGTGCTACCTGCGTGCTACCCTCTTCTTCTAGCTGCTCATGTTGAGCCGCTAACATCTCCCGCCGATTTTAAGGACACCGTCTCCCTTAAGTACTTCATTTTGGATATAATGAAATATTTTATTCATATAGTACACTTGGATTTACAGTGTATACATTGTAAACACATAAAGATTCATTTGAATCGAATCTTTATTTATTACATTTCAATATATTTAATCATTAAAAAGAATAGCCGAAACAAATAAAAAAATATTTTTTAAACAAATAAGATCGCAGGTAGGCCGTGAGACAAGGAAAAAACCTATTTGATTTAAATAGATCCTATTTAAATTAATTTTTTTGGCAGTTCTTTCTCCTACCTCTTGAAATTATTTATTTCGATGAAAATATTTCGCCCACACATAGAATCGAACCTACCACCTACCTGCTTATAACCACGCACGCTGCCACTACGCTATGGAGTGCTTGTTGAGGCATTCATAATAATGCCTATTTATGTTTATGTCAGGAGATGCTTCATTATTACCATTAATTAATATTAAGTGTTGCGGAAATACGGCAACTTTGCGGACATCGAGGTTGGCAACAATGCGTCGCAACGGGCTTTTCGATACAACCGTTACCTGCATTCTCACTGATCTGTTTTTCCGCTCGCAACTCGCGTACGCCGTACACGCTCGAAAGGAACACCACCGAGTATTATGAAACGCACACCAACCGAGATAACAACAATCGGCGAATCGATCTGAAACATGTTTATATCTTGCTGGCAAAAATGCGTATACATAGTACATATGCAATGGATGGTAAAAATGCAATATCGAGTCCTCGTTCGCAACGCGATAAATGACCACCGGTAATGTTCAGAATAGTTCTCTTAAGAGGAGGGTATGCACTTTTGAAAAATCGATTTTTTGTCCTTTCTTATAGTTAAACATTTCAAGAATATAATCCCAAATTTTTAAAGGAGACTTTGTCCTCGAAGGTTTCAAAGTTTTGTTAGCGGCTCAACATGAGCAGCTAGAAAAAGAGGAGGGATGCCTCTATGGACCAGGCATTGCCGATTAGCGGTAATTACAAACACATTTGTGTAAACACATTACAAAACTTTAAACGCGTTTTTCTCGAAAACACGTTTTTAAAAATGGCTGACATTCTCCTGACCGCTGTAATTAACATATCGACCTGAAATTTAGAGAGCATTCTCAGAAAATATGTATTCACAGAATGACGGATCGTTTTTTCGATAGATACATGTTTACATTTATTATTTATCTTGTTATGCGAAAAAAAACGCGAAAATTCGATTTTTTTTAAATTGCCGCCATTTTCTGAAATTTGTACTAAACGAAAGACCCATCCGTCATTCCATGACCAAAGGGTCACAGATTGATAATATGCTTTGAATTTGTGTTTCAGATCAACAAAGAGGGGGCAGTGATGTCAGCCGTTTACCTCCCGCGATTTGAGGACCTGTTTTCGCGGAGCTGCAACGGCCGCCATTTTGGTTTTTTTTTTCAAAAAAAATTTTTTTTAACGTTCTGTATATCATGCATAAAAGCAAGAAAAAAACCGCACTCAAAAAGCTTTACTCGTTTCCTTTAAAAAAAAAAAATGTTAACACCTGAAATATGGCACTCCAAGGACAAAGTCTCCCTTAAGTCAATCAGAGCAAAACTCTCGAAGTTATTGACTATTTAGTCCCGCTCCTCTAACATTGTAGCTCCGATTGCTCTAAACTTCAAACGCGTTTTTCTCGAAACCACTTTTTCAAAGTCCGTGTTCAGTGCCATTTGAAGCCATTTATTACAAACTTGGTAAACACTTTCTACATATAAGATACCTCCCCCCAACGGTTAATTTGAGATTTTTTTTTTACATTGAGGGGGTTTTCCACCCCCAAAATGGCGGAATTTTTCTTGAAAAATAGCACTTTTCACTTAACAGGACCACAAAAAATTTAGAAATAAAAAAATAATTATCAAAAACCGTTAGGGGAGGATTTGATGATACTTTGACTAAATTTTAATGGTACTTGATTTCCGATTATTTCTAGCTGAGATACAGTGAACAGCGCAAATCGTGTTTTTCCAAAGGTGTTCTGCGAAAAGCTTTGTCACCGGCTTGTTTGTGGATATTTTCGCGTACAAATTTCACGGAATGTTCTTGAAATGACACTTAACAATGTAAAAAAGGTTTCAATGAATTTACTCTATCCATATTGATGAAAAAAATTCGCAAAAAAGCGTTTTTTTCACGCTGAAACCCCTCCACTCCCCTTAATATCTTTTTCTTCCGGCATATGGCCTATTATTTACTTATACTTATAAAGAACACGAACCGCGTCGAAATTTTCAGCCTATTGCGAAGGCTTTTGACTCGATTTGAGCCTCACTTGAGTGTTTTGTGATGAATAATGTGTCGTAAAATATTGGGTTTTGTAGAAAAAATAATAAAATTATATTTTTAACTTAAATTTGTATTTTTCTCTGAAATTAAACTTAATTTATATAACTAAGATCACGATGAGTGCCATGGGTCTTCTTTGTCCTGCTCACACACTGACAAGGACCATCACTTAAGTATCCGTCTCTAATTTTGTTAAAACGTATGTATGTGATAAAGCATTGAAAACTATTAGAAACGTATTTCTCTATCTGCCCAAAAACGTTTTGAAGGGGAGAAACTACCCTTCAAAGAAAGGCTTCTCACCCCTTAATTTTTTTCGTTCAATTATTCTATAGTTGATTTTTCATCGTTTTGCATCGGAAGAAATTTGGTTCTTGTTTCATTCAGATCAGTGGACTGCTTGTGGGTGAAACTGCAAAACTACCCCTCAATACATCTTCCTTTGAGGGGCGATTTCCCCCCTCAGCCTGCTTTAGAAGCCGAAAAAAAGCGTTTTTTCAGCAATTTTTTTGAAAGGGAAGGAAATGATTGCGGTAAACGAAATTTTGAGACGATAGTGTATTATATTCAAGCTTTGAAAAACAATTTTTATTATTAAAAAATATTGAAATTTTTCAAAGTTGTAACGATTTTTCTGGGGCGCCTGGAGTCTGCACTTGTAAATCGGTGCCGGTGATGGAGGTCGTGCGATGCATTTCAAACAGTCGAACCAATTTTTTTTTTAGTTTTTATAAGTTCCTTTTCTATATGAACTAAAAAAATACCGAAGAAATGATGAAATTCCAAATTTTATCGAAGTTTGAAGAAAAAAATTCACTTTTTTGAAAAAAAAAAAATTCACTTTAAGTTGCTAAACAAGTAATTTAAATAGTACTTTTGTCCAACTTTTTAAGTTCAAATAGAAGATAATTTAATACTGAAGCTAGATCACTTTGATTTTTTTCGATCGGACATATATTGTTTTTGCTATCGCCGGCACCGTTTTCTAAAACTTGTGAAAATGAAAACTCGAGAAAACGGGCTTTAAAGTTTTCGGTCCAAAAAAATATAAGTTTTTGGATACTTACACTAATTAGATGTTAATCAGCTATCCCCGGACCATACAATAATCCTTCCTCTTCTTCAGATCGATTTTTTGAAGCCTGTAAAGCAGACTACTGCCTTGAACCCGTTTTAGCAGATAAAGAATACCTGTCTAATAGTTTTCATTGCTTTATCACATATAAACGTTTCAACAAAATCTACGGCGGACACTTAAGGGAAGTTTCTTGTGAGTCATCTTCAGAGTCAGGTTCAGCGGGAATCATCAATTCAATTGCATCCCTCGTGAACGACATTATGTTATTTGGGGGTTTAGCCTCATTAAAGTGATCTGTGGGTCGGAATTCAGTAATTGCCTGTTTATAATATCAAGGTTACACTCCGCCCGAATATAAATTCTCTATTCTTTTCACTATAACGGTTGTTCACCCCTGACTCCAAAACATGCGGATAAGTGCGGCTGATTTGATGGTGATTATTTTGTACAAACTATCATCTCGCAATAACAATTTAAATAATGACCGGGACGAACCCGGAAATACAACAAAAAGTTTTTTATGCGTAAACATCTGGTAGAAAATTAAATGATTGTGTACTTTTTTGAAATGACGACAAAACAATATTCCATTAACAAATAACACTGCGATATGTTTCAAAAGTGTGTCTTCTTACCTGTTCGATCAAAATGTTAACAAAAATGTTTACTTCTTAACTGAGACAATCAAACTTAGAAAGCCGAGAAAGATTCGTACACAAAGATAAGTACACTTGCAGCGTTGGTAAAGTTTCGACTGAAACTAGGGCGCGGGTGTAACCAATGAGAGACGGGCAAGGGTTGCATATTATTCTCTAGTCATTTAACAATAAAAATAACCAGTTTTTTTTTCACCTGCGTCAAGTTTTAGAAATTGATTTATGACCGGCTAGATCGTCAGAATACCCGTATGTGCGATGCAAATGAAACACAGGTAACGGTGGCATCGAAAAGCCCGTTATGCTCAGCGTCATATAGTACATCCGCAACGTTAAGGTAATCAAATCGCTTCACACTGGTCACACCACTGATCATACTTGCGACTAGTATAATTCATATTTTTAACTCGGCGTAGGGATCTTGGCGAGCCCACCGCCCGGGAGTGCGTTCAGCGCTCTCGCAGTAGCCACCGGTGTACAGGGCTAACCACCCAGCATGTCGCGAATACGCACGAACATACAAGCACAAACATCTACACAAACACGTCCGAGGGATATACCGGTGATGCGAATGATCAGGTGACCCTATAAACGGGCCATCCTGAGAAAGCGAATGCTCGGGGTCCCCTATAAACGGGGTCCACCGAAAAGCGAATGTCCGGGGTCCCTATAAACGGGCTCCCCCAAAAGCGAATGTGAGTGAGTCTGCGGATGAATGTCGGAGGGCTCAAGTCCTGAGCACCTCCTGTATGGCTATCGAATGAATGCGAGTAAATGAACCGGTGCACGTCACAAAGGCGGACACTCACTAGCACGCACATTTAACGCCGGGGGACGGCACTCGGACCCCCGCCGTCCTCCGCGGCAGGCCGCCCCAGTGCGGACGGTCGGAGGGTACGACGAGTATAAACCAGGCTCGATGCTCCTGGGCCGCTGGATAGTACAGGCGCCCGGGTCCTCTTAGCCGGATAGACCTGGCTGCCCCATCAGCCAGTGTATAATCCCCATACTGTTGTAGTGCCGGGTGGCGCCCGGAACGGGCCCTGCAGCAGTAGCGGGGGGCCTCGATGAGGCCACTACTGCCCCCTCTGGGGCGGCGTGCGGCGGGGATATGTCGGCGAGGGCGGTCTGCGGTGTCTTTATCCCAAAACACTCTCACGTACACAAACAAAAGGGAGAAAGGGAGGAACTAAAAACATGAGTACACAACAAAAAGGAAAACGTTTAAACGCATCAAAACAAATGGGGCCCCCAACCCCGACAACGACAAGTGACACTACGGACGGACGAACGGGACGGAAAACTGCACCGGCTTCGTCCGTAGCGGAGACGGCCGAGGCCAGGATCCGGACTCAGCTACAACTGATCCGGGAATGCCTGGTCAAAATGGAGGAAAAGACACGCGTGCAGAGGAACATCAGCACCGTGATCACAACCAACATGGCCCGGATTAGGGAAGCTGCGGACGAGGCATGGCACGAGTGCGACAGGATGCATGTGCTCGGGACTACCAGCGGAGAGGGTGACGTCGACAAACAACAGACGGCACAGACGAAACGCAAACGCGAGACCACGGGCTCAAGCCCGGATCTCACGCCGGCCAAAAGACCGACGGAGGGAACGGAGCTTACCCCGTGGAAAACGGTGCTCGCAAAGAAGAAGAGGAAGACGACAGAGGCACAGGACGGACAGAAGACGAAAACGGCTACAGAAGCGACAGTGACGCCGGCCACGAACAAGGGGGGTGACGCCCGCCCAGCCCGGAGACCCGGGGCTGGGGTGGTCCTCATTACGCCCACCAGTGGCAAGACATACGCGGACACACTGCGACGTATGAAAGCCGTTGATCCTGCGCCCGAAAAGGTGCAGGTCAACGGCTACCGAAGGACGAAGGACGGAAGTGTCCTGCTCCGTGTCAAAAGCGGGGCGGGAGACCGACAAAACTTCCAGGACAAGCTTCGGCAAGCCCTGGGAGGAGACGCATAAATACGGGACATGACTTCCAGCGTACAACTGGACATACTGGACCTGGACTGTGTGACGGACAAAGAGGAAGTAGCGGAGGCACTTCGACGAGAGACCAATAATACGAGGGACCCGAAGGTTCATATCTTCGGCCCAAACAGTCATGGACAGTGTATGGCTGTCTGTGGCCTTGAGGAGGGCGCCGCAAACGCCCTTCTCAAGAAAGGTCGTCTGAAAATCGGATGGATGAACTGCCGTGTCAGGCCTAGGACGACTGTGCCAAGGTGCTATAGGTGCCTTGGGTACGGGCACACTAGGACGAACTGCAACGGCAAGGACAGAGCACAGTGCTGCTACAAATGTGGCAGGACGAACCACGTCGGCAAGGAATGCTCAGACACACCGACGTGTTTCCTGTGCGACGAGGCGGGGCACGAGAATACCGCGCACCTCCCGGGTTCCGGGGCGTGTGCGGTCTTTAGGGCTGCGCTGGAGGAGTGCAGGAGGAAGCACACCTCCTGCTTCCCCAAATCGCGACTGAACACAACGCTGACGTACTGATACTGAGCGAACAATAAAGGGATATGACGACCCCGACGTGGTTCCCGAACGGCGCGGGTACCTCAGCCATTTGGGACAGGGGTACCAGAACGCGTGTGCTCGACAGCGGAGCGGGGGACGATTACGTCTGGGTGAGGGTGGGCGGCCTGATTTACGTCAGCGTCTACCTGACCCAAAACTGCTCCGCCAGAGAGTTCGAGGACAAGACGGGCAGACTGGAGGACGCATTGAGGGAGCTGCCGGGTGACTTAATAGTCGCGGGTGACCTCAATGTGAGATCGATCGAGTGGGGAATGACCAGGACGGACAGACGTGGACACCTGCTGCTGGAAATGGCAGCAAGACTCAACCTGACTGTAGCGAACACGGGACACGTACCGACGTACATCAGACCGGGGGTGGGCTCCTCGATACCGGACGTGACGCTGATCTTGGACAGTATCGTGCCACTGATGAGGCGATGGGCGGTGATCGACGACTCTGCAGCCAGCGATCATCAATACATCGTCTTTGAGGTGGCGGGACCCACAACTACGCAACGCAACAGGTCGGCGCAGACACCGCGGTGGAACACACGGAAACTGGACATCGACAGGTTCTCGAGGGCGCTGCTGGAAGCAGTCGCACCCTCGGAGATTGTCCTGGACGAAATGACGGGACGTACAAGGACCGAACGACTTGTGGACGAGACCTTAAAACTGACGAAACGGCTCTGCAAAGCGTCAATGCCGCGCAAGAGCATCCGACACGACAGACGAGCGACGTACTGGTGGACAGAAGATATCGCCGAACTGCGGAGGCTCTGCATTCGGGCGAAGAGGCGAATGTACCGGGCTCGGGAAAGGGACTGGCCGAACACGGCTGCTCTTACGACGGAGTACAAAACGGCACGGAAAACGCTGACAAACGCGATAAAAGACAGTAAGAAGCGCTGCTGGAGACAGCTATGCGAGGAGGTGGACCAGGACCCCTGGGGTCTGGGTTACAAGATTGTGACGCAGAAGCTAGGGGCCCGAAGTCCGCCGGAACTCCAAGACGCGACGACCATGGGACAGATAGTTAATGGGCTCTTCCCAACTCACCCGACGAGGGAGGAGCCCTGGGACACGGACGACAGACGAGACGCCCCGGTCTTCACTGAGGAAGAGCTTACTAAAGCTACGACCACTCTGAAGGCGGGGAAAGCACCTGGACCGGATGGCATACCCGGGGAGGCCCTCCGGCTGATGGCACGCCTGAGGCCTGGGATACTCCTCGGCATGTACAACGAATGTCTTAGGACAGGGACATTCAGCGCGCGCTGGAAGACGGCTAGACTGGTCCTCCTTAGTAAAGGAAAAGGAGAGCCGCATATGCCGTCTTCCTATAGACCTTTGAGTCTACTGGACACGACGGGTAAAGTTTTAGAACTTCTACTGAGACCGCGACTGACAGACGCGATAAGAGCGGCCGGGGGCTTGTCCGAGAACCAGCACTGCTTTCGCAAGGGACGATCGACTATAGGGGCAAGCCGCAAGGTCATCGAGACCGTCAGGAGGACGGACGATGCCTGTCACGCGGCAAGGCCCCTAGTGATACTGGTGACTCTAGACGTGAGAAATGCCTTCAACTCGGCTAGGTGGGGGGATATCTTGGGGGCGCTGGAAGGCACTCTCCGGATTCCTCCTTATCTACTACGGGTACTGAAGGACTATCTCAACGACAGACGCATCACGTACGAGACGACAGATGGACAGGTGACCAGAAGTATCACCGCGGGTGTCGCGCAAGGATCAATTCTCGGACCGGACCTATGGAACGTGACGTATGACAGCCTGCTGAGGCTGGAAATGCCGCGCAACGCATCGCTCGTCGCTTACGCTGACGACGTGGCGGCGGTGATCGTGGAGCGCAGTGCGGACCTGGCCCAGCTGACACTGAACCAGGTCATGAGACGCGTTGACAGGTGGATGACGGAGCACGGACTGTCTCTTGCACTGGACAAGACGGAGCTTCTCATGCTTACGCGACGACGAATACCGACAATCATTCCGATGACAGTCGGAACGGAATGTATGGGTACCAGAGGAGAAGCTAAGTACCTTGGGGTGACTCTGGACACGAAGCTGATCTTCTGGCCCCATATAAAACGAACGGCCGAGAAGGCGGCGGCGAAGGTGACTTCGCTCAGCCGCCTGATGGCAAATACGCATGGACCGAGACCGTCTATACGGAGACTACTGATGACGACGGCCCACTCGACCCTCCTGTATGGCGCAGAGGTCTGGGCGGACGCGCTGGCCATTAAAAAAATACCGGAAGACGATGACGTACGTACAAAGACAGGAGGCACTAAGGATAGCGTGTGCCTACAGGACCGTCTCGGCAGAGGCGATCATGGTGGTGGCGGGCGTGATTCCTATAGACCTATTAGCCACAGAACGAAAACGAATATACGAACGCGACGAAAGGACTGAAAGGGCTGACGCGGCAAGGCATGAAAGAGAAAAACCCTGACGGACTGGCACGCACGCTGGATGACCGAGTCAACCGGACGATGGACAAGACGGCTAATAACGGACCTAAGACCGTGGAACGAACGGGGTTGGGGGGAGGTAAATTTTTACCTGACCCAGCTCCTCACGGGACACGGATATTTCCGAAATTATCTGTACAACATGAAACGAGTACGTACGCCGGACTGTGAGTACTGCGGACACACACGAGACGATGCGGAACACACGTTCTTTGCGTGTGACAGATGGACGACCCGAAGACAACAATTGGAACGGAGGACTGGACACATCACGCCCGATAACATAATCGAGCTGATGCTACGAGACGAAGACCACTGGACAGACATCGCCACCTTCGTCGAGGCAGTGCTGAGGCGTAAGAAAGATGATGGATGCCTGGAGGATGAATGAGGGAGACATGACATGTAAACGGTAGAGACGTAGCGACGGGTAAACGAAACGAGACGGACGATGGACAGGACCCGCGGGGGTCAGGTTATACTAACGTGTTGCCACCCCGCGGGGCGGACAGTGGAGGGGGATGTTTTAGTCGGTATATCACCATTCCGACGGTACCGGCATGTGTGGGAGTCCGACACACGAGACAGCCCACGGGGCCGACTTACGGTGCGTAATTTGCATTTTTACCCCCTCCTAAAAAAAAATCATATTTTTAACACATGCAAAAAAAAAGAATTTTTAATAACTAAAACGTTCCATGTGTAAACTGTTGAATGAATGTTCACATTTAATTAGAAAAATAAAAAAATCGTTGTTCCAACGATTCGCGCAGTATTTCTAGGTTTCATATTTGGCAACATTGGTTCTATCTCCGTCTCTTTGTACTCAACCAGGCGAGTTTAACCTCTATGCTTTTCAACGTCTATCTGTCAAAACAATGTCAGGTGTGGGAAATTCAAAGTATTGTATTCGGGCCACGACTGGTAAAAAGCGTGGAAAATTTGTATCGGCGAAATATGTGGGGAAATTCGAATGAGTGAGATGAGGTTAGGACTACAGTCAGCTATTGCCTTGCTGTCACGTCTCTTTATCGTAGCAAGTGGTAATAAATCCGATACCGGAAGTTCAAATTAAACTTGATGCTACATAAAAATTAGGTCAATAAGCGTAAATTTTTCTAAGAGAATTGGATTACTACAAGTGTTATGTAATCTGATTATTTTAAAGAATCTGACGGATTCCCACTATTATATACACTGCTGTAGCAATCGGAAATTGGGTTTTTGCATGTCGTGTCGGAATTCGTTCACAAAAATACGCAATCTTATTTTTTTTCTCTGCAATTCGGTCGATAACCACCCTGAAATTTTACAGAGACGATAATTAATATATTTAGTAAAGCTCAACAAAAAAAATATATATGAAAATCCTATGGATCGAAGCCTGGCGATAGGATTACCTTAACTGTTGAGCAATGTTGTTTGGTAACTCTATTTCTTCATTTTCATTGAAGACAGTAACCCAGGTGAGGAATCAAAAGGCTGACGATGGAAACAAACTTGTGCGAGCCTTGTTTCACCGAGCCTAAATGAGACAGACCTGGGCCAGGTTTCATTGCATCGTTTGGAGCAGCCTGGAACCAAGACTGGCTGCTTAGCCTAAACTCAGGGTTATTTCAAGCTTTATTCAGCCAGTGAATTTTAAGGCTAAAAAATCAAGGCTGGATGCAGGCTTGTTTCAGGTTGCTATAAAAGAAAATAAATTTTAAATCATATTTTTTCTGTACTTTTATGAAAAAAAATTAGCAATAAATGTGTCGGGTGCGAAGGCACGAAAAACGAAAGCGAAGGAGGCAGCTTAGAACAATTAAACATATTCTCTTATCGATATTTATGAGGTACACAAAAAAGTTTTTTTCTCGTCACATACACATTTCGTATATACTCACTCTCTGGTGTTTGCGTACACTCTGTGTATTACGTGTCCCATAAAAAATAAAGAAAATAAAGTATTGTGTTTAAAATATTTTATATATATTTTATAACAAATAATATAATGAATAATAAATATATATAATAAATAAAATGAATTCTTTACAAATTTATTAAATTTACCCCAATGTAGAATATAGAAAACTAAAAACAGGCCTCATATAGCCTCGAGAAGAGTTTGGGTTAAGCTTGGCCATAAATGCTCGTGAAGGCGTCATTAAGGCTCGTTTTGAACCGTGTTGTTTCGTCGTTTCAGGCTTAGTACAGGCTTTTCTACCAGCCTTTGGTCAAGCCTGTGTGCAACAGCCTGAAACCGCGTTATCATTCAGGGGTTCAGCTAGGCCTGAAATCAGGCTGGTGCTTAGCCTGAATTCAAAAATGTGAGCCTTGTTTCAGAGCTTGGCGAGCCCTTTTTTCATCGTCAATTCCTACCTGGGTGTTGACAGGATAATTTGTTAAAAATTCTAGATGACGAGCTTTACAAACGTATCGACGGAGGAAAGGGACGTGTTTGAAGGGACGATTGAATGTTTCGTTTGATTACTATTTCAGTGCAATGAGATTTTAAGAAATTCTTTTTAAAAAACTATGTAAAAGCTGCGAATAGTATTGGTTTTTAACAATAAAAAATGTGGATGAGTTGTTAAATAACTTTTTCCAAATAAGTTATGCAATAAACAAACGGAAAACGTGTGTGCTCTCCCGTGAGATGATTGCATTTATTTTTATTCAAACCTGTATGAATTGTCTTGCAGCCATTCTCCTTTGCTTCGTTGAAAATTATTCAGAAGCATATATATACAGTTGAACCTCGATATAACGAATCATTAGGAATGTTCATTATATTACGCGTCTCGTTCTCGATGATAAAACCGTGTAGTAACGTCAGTTGCTGCAAACTTCACAATATTCAGAGTATTATTTTTTAAATTTCCCTCGGTTGGTGCCCCTCGCTCCGCTCGTGGAGCCCTCTGGTGGCGCCATCCGTCCTCATATCGTTTTGTTGTGCGACACAAAACACAGTACTGAGTTATAAAAATCATCAAATAAATAAAGCATTTATGCGAGTTGGAGATCTAAGACGTCAAAAGAAAAGAAGAGGAAAAGGTCGCGATCCAGATCTCACGAAAGAAGAGGAAGTGAGAAAGAGAAATTGCAAAAAATGCAAGATCAATTAGATAACCTCACGAACCTCGTGTTCGGTCTGGTTCGAGGCAAGGCCGGGGAAAAAATTTCGCCGCCAAAAGAGATTATCGATGGACTAGAGGTCCTAGGTAAGGAATATTATAAAATTTTCTCATCTTTCGTGTTTGTTTTCTTTTCTTGAAGACATCGAGCGATCACGACACACCGGGGGAAAAAGATCGCGGATCGCTGTTTTATCTAACCTCAAAAATGCCCTGACAAGTTCCACACGAACGAGCAGGTCTAAAAAACGCACGATATTCTATACGAATAGTGTGAAAGCCTCAAAATGTCTTTTGAGGTTATCTCAAAATTCCATACGAATTTTCGAGACACGATCGTACAAGCGTAATCCTCAACAAGAGGATCTTCGCTCTGTCGACGTCAACAAGACGACGACAAAATACTGAAACCAGTACATATTTTCTCTCGCCAGATTCGTCGAACGATCAGGATAAAGAGAATATGCCCGGCGTTGTCAATAAAATATCCAGTGAATTTCCGCCCGAAACCAACAAGGTGGCGGAGGAGGAAGAATTCGGCGACCCAGCGGAGGCCGCGAGAAAAGAAAATTTTCTCGATCTCCTCGGCGATGACCCGACTGCCTCTAAAGAGTTCGATATTACGTTCGACGTAGACCTTCAAACGAGATGGCAAAAATGGATGGAGGATGGGCTTCCGGACGAGACGAAGAAGAGTACTCTCGAAAAATATCCGAGAAAAACTGAGTTCTACAGCGAGGCACCAAAAATTAACACAGAAATCGCTGCGGTCATGACGGAAATCGCAAAGAAACGTGACCAACATTTCGAATATACACAAAATAGTGTAGGTTCAGCGATTTCTGCGCTCGGGGGAGCAATTTCGATGATCCTCAATCCTCCCGAAGAAGGTATTGACGAGCAAACAATACTCGAATTTCTCTGTGATGCGGGAAAACTGCTCTCAGACGTGGATCACCAACAATCGGTGGCAAGAAAAGCTTTCATCACTCCGTTGATGAACAAATCGATGAAACCGATTATCGACGCCGCGAAATCGGATAAATGGTTATATGGAGAGAAATTTGCCGAACAGGTAAAAGAGGCAAAATCCGTCGAGAAAGCATGTGCGAATCTGAAACCAGCGGAAAAACCGCAGGAGAAAAATAATACAAGGGCCCCGGGAAACTTCAGGCGCCCACCTGCGAATTATCGTCAGGTGGGAGGAACTCAGAGACACTCGTCGATAAAATTCAAGCCGAGATCACATGCGGAGTAATCCCAGTCTCGAGCGCCTCGACACACAAAAAGGAAATAAATACGGTAAGCATAAAGTCCGGCCGTCTCAAATCCTTCATCAAAGAATGGGAAAAAATCACGACGGACAATTTTATTCGCCAATGCGTCACTGGGTACAAGATTCCCTTCATATCTGACCCGATACAAGCTGACATTCCGAAAGAACCAAAAAGATCCATGCGCGAAGAAAATGATTTGGAAAGTAGCATAAATCAATTACTTACATCTGAAGCGATAGAAGAATGCGAAAGTTGTGAGGGTCAATTCCTCTCATCTTACTTTCTTGTGCCAAAATCGAACGGATCAAACAGGTTTATTATAAACTTGAAAAAATTAAATAAATTTATCGAAGCACCACACTTCAAAATGGAACCCGTGCGGAAAACTGATAGGGCATCCCTAATAAAAATAAGGGCCTTTCAGGGCTTTCCTAGTGCTTTCCCTAGTAGGGATTTCCACAATGGGCCCAGACTTGGCCATTATCGGGATAAACTTGTAGGGATTTCCACAATAGGCCCCGACTTGGCCATTATGGGGATAAACCTGTAGGGATTTCCACAAAAGGACCCGACTTGGCCATGATAGAGATAAACCTGTAGGGATTTCCACAATAGGCCCAGACTTGGCCAGTATAGGGATAAACAAGTAGGGATCTCCACAATAGGCCTAGATCTGACTATTATAACGATAAACCAGTATAAATAGCTTAGGCTACATGGTTGATGGTATTTCAATTATTCAAATCGATTATATACATCGATCGAATAATATTATCGAACGCAAATTGGGAAAAAGCGTACGGGCATTAGCAAATAAAAAATCAACGATGAACACAAATATGCAGGCAAACATCAGACAGTATTTATTTATCAAATTAAAGAAACCTTTTACATAGATACAAACAATTACTCATGGTTTCACTCATACATGGAGTAATGCTAGTGCATAAGTGTGCACAGTCCCAACCGGTTTTCTCGACATTTTTATAGCAACTAATTTCCGCTCAATACTCATCATAGGGAAAATTATTTCTTCTGAAGACTTCGCTGATATTTCCCATTCGTAAACTTTATCTGACTGTGTAGGATAAGTAAATAAATTGGTCTTTGTTTTCCAGATCTTTCCCTCAATGGAAATATATTCTAGCGATTCAGTAGACCCATATATTTTTTTATATCTACTACACATCCATTTCTTAGAATGGATTATTTTTTGTATTAATTTTGTCATGGCAGTTTGTCATAAAGGCTCACATGCAAATACGCAATCACATTTCTACGCGCGCACACATACATACACATGTACTCACGCCCACACCTATGCACATGAACAATTACATAAAAACAAATACAGATATACCCTGACGCATTCAACATACACGTATATCCACTGATACGGATATTTTATGGCGCTGAAATGGTTATGATGAGGCGCCGTTGAGGCATTTTCAGGGCGCTACAATGGTTTTGATGAGGCGCCATTGAGGCAACTTATAAGGCCCCGGTCATTGCGCCTTTAAGGGCCCTCGTTGACAAAGTGTGACCGGCCGCTAACGGCCCTCATGTGGCTTCCAGATTAGGGCCCGAATAAAGTTAGGGGAATATTATTGGGGCCCGATCACAGCCCCAACTCAATTTCCGCACGGGAAGATATTCGGTCCGCAAAAAGCTTGCTATCGAAAGACGACTACATGGGAAAAATCGATCTAAAAGAGGCATATTATTTGGTACCCGTACATTAACTATACCGAAAATTCTTGCGTTTTGCGTTTCGAGGGAAAATATTTCAGTTTAAATGTCTTCCTTTCGGTTTGAATACGAGCCCATATATTTTCACCAAGATTATGAAGGTGGTTCTCACTCAATTACGAAATCAAGGTAGAATTTCGGTAATTTACATAGACGACATTTTGTTGATCAGCAGATCCTTCAAAAAATGTGAAAAAGATATCGAACGTACGAAAGAAGTTTTAGAGCGCTTAGGATTCATCGTCAATAGGGAAAAAAGTGTTCTTATCCCTACTCAGCGCTGTGAATTTCTCGGTTTTGTCATTAATTCCGGGAAATATACACTCGAGTTGACTAAAAAGAAAAAAGAGCAAATAAGCACCATGATAGAACCTTTCATGAAAAAAGACACACACAAAATTCGTGACTTAGCAAGTCTTCTCGGTACGCTGAATGCTGCGACCCCAGCGGTAGGATATAGTTTAACTTACTGCAAAAGATTGGAGAGGAAAAAATGCTTAGCTCTGACCGTGAGTAACGAAGATTATGAAGGAACGGTAACAATTAACAACAAATTGCGCGAGGATTTACTGTGGTGGAAGAAAAATATTCACAGGGGTTTTAATAAAATAAAAACAAATGTATTTACACTCGAAATCAGTTCTGACGCATCGCTGACGGGCTGGGGAGCCTATAGCAACGGAAAAAGTACACGCGGATTCTGGGAAGAAAAGCATAAAAAATATAGCATAAATTACCTCGAGCTTTTGGCAGCGAGTTATGCGCTCAAATGTTTCGCATCAGAGTTGTCAGGATGCGAAATTTTACTACGCCTTGACATTACAAGTGCCATATCGTACATTAATAGAGCAGGGGGCGTGCAATTGCCACATTTGAGTGACCTTGCAAGAAATATCTGGGAATGGTGCGAGTCCAGAGATTTGTGGGTGTACGCATCTTATATACCGTCTAAAGAAAATGTCGAAGCAGACAGAGCGTCAAGATATACGAATTTGGACACAGAATGGGAAATTTCGGAAAAGATCTTTTCAAAAATAAAAGCGAAATTTGGACCTTTCTCTATGGATTTATTTGCGTCAAGTGCAAATAAAAAGTGTAGGAGATTTTGCTCCAGATTCCCGCAACCGAATGCGGAGATAGTTGACGCCTTTACATTTTCTTGGACCGATAAAAATCGACTTTATGTTTTTCCACCGTTCTCCCTTATCTCAAAAATTTTACGTAAAATAATTACTGACAGAGCCGAATGCACAATCGTATTACCACGCTGGACGTCTCAGCCCTGGTACCCACTATTTGTGGCACTACAGGTTTCTAATTCTATAATTTTTTCACCTCAATCTGGTATGTTGCTGTCTCCGTGCAGAACGAAGGTACATCCTCTGGCCGCGAGTCTTTCACTGGAGGTAGCGAATGTATCTGGCAAGCATTTCAACGGAGAGGCCTAGAAGACTCGGCGGTAAAAATCTTAATGAGCTCGATAGCCCCATCGACGAGGAAACAATACCAAAGTTCTCTGCGACGATGGAAACAATTCTGCGTGGACAACCAAGTCAGTATCCATCAGGCGAGCTCTACGGACGTAATAAAATTCCTGACTGAAAGATACAGTGAAGGAGCCAGCTACGGAACGCTTTGTTCGGACAGATCTGCTATTGCGCTTATTTCGCAACACGAAATCGGCAAGGACGATTTAATATGTCGGTTTCTTCGAGGAGTATTTAAAAGTAAACCCTCCAAGCCAAAATATGACACTACGTGGGATGTAGGACCGGTCCTCGAGTACATTGAAAATATGTCGACAGCGCATGAGCTCTCACTAAGAGAAATCACGGCAAAAATAGTAACCCTATTGGCACTGGTTACGGCGCATCGTTTACAAACTTTAGCTCTAATAAGAATAAAGAATATAGTCGTAGGAACAGAAGGAATCACTATCAAGATTCCTGACTTGATAAAAACGTCGAAACCCGGAAAAAGTCAGCCGGAACTCTCGCTCCATTTCTTTAAAGAAAGGCCGAAACTTTGCGCAGCCACGGCGATACTAGAATATATCGATGTTACAAAAGACTTAAGACAGCCGTCTGATAAAAATTTATTAATCGCTACGAGAAAACCATACAATGACGCGTCAGCTCAGACGATCGGTCATTGGATAAAAAATTTGTTAAAAAAGGCCGGAATTGATACAGAACAATTTTCCGCATACAGCACACGGCATGCCGCTGTTTCGGCGGCCCTGAATAAAGGAGTAGATGTAGCAACAATAAGAAGGACCGCGGGATGGACAGAACAATCACAAATGTTCGCGAAGTTTTACAACAAACCCATCCAGGGGAAAACAAACAATTTTGTATCCACGCTGTTACAGAAAGAATAAAAATTGGTAAGTCCAATGATAACAGCTACCATGATAACGCTAAAAATCTACACGGTTTTATCATCGAGAACGAGACGCGTAATATAATTGAACGATCAAACGAAGCGTCTCGTTCGAAGATGATCCTCCCACGTTCCCCCTCGAAGGACACCGATGGATAGAAACCCCGGATCATCAGCATGATAGCTGTCGTCATCTCTAAACTATATGAGGACGGATGGCGCCACCAGAGGGCTCCACGAGCGGAGCGAGGGGCACCAACCGAGGGAAATTTAAAAAATAATACTCTGAATATTGTGAAGTTTGCAGCAACTGACTTTACTACACGGTTTTATCATCTTCGAACGAGACGCTTCATATAATAACGATCGAACCTCGCCCGCCTTCGGCGGGCTCGTTTGATCGTTCAATTATATCGAGTTTTCGTTATATTAAGGTTTCGTTATATCGAGATCATCCCGCGTAGAAATTTTTTAGAGTTAGCCGAATCAGGAGCAGGCCCCGATCGGGGTGTAATGCGGGTATCACCTATTACGGACATCCAGATCCGGCCCCGATCGGGCCAGAAGTATTTAGGCCCGAAATCAGGCAATACTAGAATGGTCCTACTAAGGCCGTTCCTGATAAGCCCTACTAAGGCTTTCCATGATAGGGCCTCACTAAGGCTTTCCCTGATAAGGCCCTACTAAAGCTTCCCACTAAAGCTGTGGCCCTACTAAGGCTTTCCCTGATAAGGCCCTATGCAGGCTTTCCCAGATGAGGCCCTACTAAGGCTTTTCCTGATAAGGCCATAGATCGGATTGCCCTATAACTGCCTCAGCAGTCGATAGATGCACATAACCTCTTATTTTCCACATGGAAACTTCGATTCGACAGCATCGTATCTTCGGAGTTTCGATGTATTCCTGAATTCTATAAAAAAAAAGATGTGGATTGTCACGACAAAAAAACATTATGCAACTCGGATGCGTGTTAGAATATTTCGGTAGCTTTGTAAGGCGGAGAAAGAGGAAGTATTATACACACACACACATATATATATATATATATATATATATATATATATATATATATATATATATATATATGTCAAAAGGACTTTATCAGGACTTTTTTTAAGGCAGTAGTCTGCTTTGGAAGCCGAAAAAAAGCGTTTTTTCAGCAATTTTTTTGAAAGGGAAGGAAATGATTTCGGTAAACGAAATTTTGAGACGATAGTGTATT
Source organism: Ophion ellenae (assembly GCA_963210295.1). Taxonomy (NCBI): domain Eukaryota; kingdom Metazoa; phylum Arthropoda; class Insecta; order Hymenoptera; family Ichneumonidae; genus Ophion; species Ophion ellenae. The sequence goes on from OY723390.1 coordinate 3,686,337, forward strand.
ATATTCAAGCTTTAAAAAACAATTTTTATTATTAAAAAATATTGAAATTTTTCAAAGTTGTAACGATTTTTCTGGGGCGCCTGGAGTCTGCACTTGTAAATCGGTGCCGGTGATGGATGTCGTCCGATGCATCTGAAACAGTCGAACCAATTTTTTTTTTAGTTTTTATAAGTTCCTTTTCTATATGAACTAAAAAAATACCGAAGAAATGATGAAATTCCAAATTTTTTCGAAGTTTGAAAAAAAAATGAACTTTTTTGAAAAAAAAAAATTCACTTTAAGTTGCAAACCAAGTAATTTAAATAGTACTTTTGTCCAACTTTTTTAGTTCAAATAGATGATAATTTAATACTGAAGCTAGATCACTTTGATTTTTTCCGATCGGACATATATTATTTTTGCTATCGCCGGCACCGTTTTCTAAAACTTGTGAAAATAAAAACTCGAGAAAACGGGCTTTAAAGGTTTCGGTCCAAAAAAATATAAGTTTTTGGATACTTACACTAATTAGATGTTAATCAGCTGCCCCCGGGCCATACAATAATCCTTCCTCTTCTTCAAATCGATTTTTTGAAGCCTCTAAAGCAGACTACTGCCTTAAGGCCTATATATGACCATTGAAAATCACACTAACAATGCTACTGTAGCGTAATCTTCAAGAAAATGTTACGCAAGTCGATTTTTGCAAATTATATAGAGAAAATTGTACGTAGTGGTAGATATTAGGACATTTGGAAAAAAGTTAGGAAATGGTTGTTGCGAGGACCCTTTTTCGACTATGTGATCGGATTTTGTCAGGACAGCCTTAGGAACTGTGACAGCATTGTCATATTCTTTTAAGATGAAGGTGCAGTTTGACGACTTTTCCGATATCTTTATAAAACTTTGTCTAGATTTTTGTATAAAAAATATTTTTATTCGTAAATGCAGATGCAATAATGTTATTTTGATAGATATATATATATTTTTCAAACGGTTGATGTCAGGACTTTTCGAGGGCTCTATTGGATGTTGTCAGGACCCTTTTTCGACGAATTGATCGGACTTTGTGAGGACAGCCATAGGAACTGTGACCATATGAGCATTATCATTTTTTTTAAGATGAAGGTGCAGTTCGACAAAGTATCCGATATCTTCAAAAAACTTTATCTGGATTTCTATATGAAAAATATTTTTATTCGTAAATGTAGATGTAAAAATATGTTTTTTCGATCGATATATATATATATATATATGTGTGTGTGTGTGTTTGAAAAATCTATCGCATGTTATTTGATAAAACTCTCTAATTATCACAATAATATTAACTAATTGATATACTTTATGTGACACAAAAAATAATTATAAGAATTCATTTGGTCTCTTATGCCACATTTGCGACCAAGATGTTACATGCACTCGGTAGCATAGGGGCAGCGTGCGTACCTATAGGTAGGTAGGTATTAGGGTCGATTGCATATAGGGGAAATATTTTCTTCAATGACGAATGAGGGATGGTCAATGACGAATTATGATACACAATCATTGTAGTGGAACTCTAAATTAAGTGTTTCATTTCATTCTGGATTTTAGAAATATTTTATGCACATAGAGATACAAATCGTCGTTACCTCGCGAATTTCATTATATCGAGAATTTCCTTCTATCGAGGTTCGACTATACAGACAAAATCCAATTTTCCAATTGCTTTCTCGGTAAATTTCCGAATCACGCGTGAAGGTTGCCCGCGTCGTTGAGTCGGCAATTTTGTAAATCCAGCCTCAAAATGTATTGATAAGCACAATGGAAATTTGGTATGAACAATCAAGCACTCGACATATCGGTCGATTTGTTCAAATAATGGTTGATCAATGTTTTTTTTTATCGATAACGTGATCAAGGACTGCATTTTTTTATTTCTCCCAAAATCGCCGACGTAACCAAAATCGAGGATATTACGTAATTTTGAGATTCGCCGCTAACGCGAAAAGGTGACCTTGTTCTAATTGCGTGAAAACACTTAAGGCAGTAGTCTGGTCTAGAAATTTGACAAAATCGATTTTTTTTTCATTTTATTATTTTTTAGACCTTTCTTAATACGCTCGTGAAAAACGTTTATTGATATTTCAAAAGTTAGCTGAGTAATAGGAACTATAAGCAAGCCGCGCGCAAACCTCATCTAACGGTATCAAAACTTTGAACGCGTTTATCTCAGAACTATGTTTTTCAAATCGGCGCCCACGATATCTCGATAACTAATTGATCGATCGAGCTAAATTTTTGCACATATCTTCGGTATCCTCTTTCTGAGGAATGGTAGCAGAATTGAGTCGAACAATAATTTTGCCCACATTTTATAACTCGTCGAATACCCGAAAATGTTTGAAATATCGTTAATCAAAATTTAACAGGCCGCCATTTTGTAACAAAATTTTTTAAAGTACTAATTCTGCTACCAGTGCTTAGAATATACTCATACAGATTGAGAATATATATATATATTTTTTTTTACAGATGCATACAACATCATCCAGAGTGGGCGCCGATTGAGGCGGTTTTCGGCAGACCATGTGGTAAAAAAATAAAAAACTACATAAAAAAAATTTTAATGATTTTTTTAAATGTAGATACATTCTCGAAGGAACAATAAATACATATGTAAAATTTCATCAACACAACTTCAACGGTTCAAAAGTTATTCCAACCCAAAAATGACGTCCAAAATCTCGCTCTAGACCAGACTCGCTCTGCCTTATGTCGATTGCGGGATCTGTTTTTTGAAATATAGTCGTTTGATTTTGATGCTCGTGGGCACTCTCACACACTGATGTGTACGAGCATTTGCAGGACCGTTATTTAGCCGTGCGTGTGATACTACGAGCAACAATTTTCATGGCATTGGCATAAGAAACTGCGCAGGGAATAATTATTTTTCGGATAAGAAGCTTTTTTCTTGAGGAAGCAGAAGGGACGAAAAAGCCACCTATTTTATTCCGTCGAATTTCGAAAAATGGTGCCTTATCTCTGAAAAATGCAATCTTAAAAACATAGTAATAATGATAACGTTCCAGAAGACTACTGGCAATAATTGAGTTTTTCAAACCTTATTTGTGCGTTTCAATTTTTTTTTCCTTATAATGTACCTGTCCACTTTCCAAACCATTTTTCGGGTACTTACGACAACATGGTTCATTGAGAAGCCCAGCAATATGTAAAAATGAAAAAACACGAGATCAATATCCGTGAATATCTATGACTAATCCTTGCCGGCTACTGTTTATGCTGCTTTCATTGCACGATAAAAGAAAACCCAATGAGGTAAGTGTGCACGGCAGACAGAAAACGCGATTACACGTGGAACTCTGTAAAATCGGCCTCACGATTTGGTGGCATCGAGCTATATATAAACCTTATGCGATTGAAGCTGCTTCACATTCGGGATAACGATAAACTCAACGATAATAATCATGTCTAAGTTCTCAATCGTTTTTTTCGCCCTTCTCCTGGTCTCTGTGAGTATACCTATCATCCAAACAATAATAATACTTACAAGCACTAAATAGTAGTTAACTATTGAATAAATAAATTGAATAACATTGATATTTATAAACACTAGAACAATTAAAAGTAACGCCTGTGGATTCACTTCAGAATTGCACTAAAATTATAAAATGCAGCAACGCGTATCTCGCAGTGAAAATATTATTAAATCTAAATATACACACGAATAAATTAAAATTGCAATTACAATTGTCCACTCGGGTCGATACGTAAATATATGCTGGAATTGAAAATTATAATTCTTTTTAAGAACTCTAAATATTGTAAACTACATTTGAAACATCGACATCGTCATTTTGCAGTTTTGACACATTGGCAAATAAAGAAAACATCGCTCGATAAATATGTTACCGGTTTATCTCTATATGAAACGTATCGCCTCCTTGTCGACTTTCATTTTCCGTATTTAATCGTAAACCCGCATGTATTGATTGCTAATAATATCATAGTGAATCAAGATACATAAACTATAACGAAAAAAACTTACGAATATTGCTTCATCACCACTGTCGTATTTATTTCGTATTTTTGAAATTCGTTTTATTATTTTCTCCAGAAAAGTGGAAAATATCTGGTCAAAGTATACATGGCTTTCGAAGTATTTTGGGTTTGTTTGAATTTTTGTCGTTCATAACTTAAACGCAAACCAAATAAGAAGCTGACTCAATATTTTTGACTCAAACAAATCCAATGGAAAATATACACTAGTTATAATCCAATAAAAAAATATTTATAATGCAAACCAAGTAAACAGGGATTTCGAGGCATTGAGTTGGTTTGGGTCCGTTATGCTTATAACCAAAACCCAAACGCAATTAACAATTCACAGTCGGTATAACCTAATCAAACCCAAACAAACCCGAAAAAAAACTCAACAATATTTATAACCTGAACAAATTCCCAGGTAGGAATTGACGATGAAAAAAGGGCTCGCCAAGCCCTGAAACAAGGCTCACATTTTTTTATTCAGGCTGAGCACCAGCCTGATTTCAGGCCTAGCTGAACTCCTGAATGATAACGCGGCTTCAGGCTGTTGCACACAGGCTTGACCAAAGGCTGGTAGAAAAGCCTGTACTAAGCCTGAAACGACGAAACAACAAGGTTCAAAACGAGGGTTAATGAAGCCTTCACGAGCATTTATGACCAGGCTTATCCCAAACTCTTCTCGAGGCTATATGAGGCCTGTTTTTTAGTTTTCTATATTCTACATTGGGATAAATTTAATAAATTTGTAAAGAATTCATTTGATTTATTATATATATTTATTGTTCATTATATTATTTGTTATAAAATATATATAAAATATTTTAAACACAATAGTTTATTTTATTTATGGTTTATGGGACACGTAATACACAGAGTGTACGCAAACCCCAGAAAGTGAGTATATACGAAATGTGTATGTGACGAGAAAAAAACTTTTTTGTGTACCTCATAAATATCGATAAAAGAATATGTTTAAATGTTCTGAGCTGCCTCCTTCGCTTTCGTTTTTCGTGCCTTGGCACCCGACAAATTTATTGCTAATTTTTTTTTTCATAAAAGTACAGAAAAACTATTATTTAAAATTTATTGTATTTGATCACAACCTGAAACAAGCCTGCATCCAGCATTGATTTTTTAGCCTTAAAATTCACTGGCTGAATAAAGCTTGAAATAATCCTGAGTTTAGGCTAAGCAGCCAGTCTTGGTTCCAGGCTGCTCCAAACGATGCAATGAAACCTGGCCCAGGTCTGTCTCGCTCAGGCTCGGTGAAACAAGGCTCACACAAGTTAGTTTCCATCGTCAGCCTTTTGATTCCCTACCTAGGGTGTTCAGGGTTTTCTGAGTATTTTGGCTTTGTTATGTTTATAACCAAAGTCAATAAAAACTTTACAATATATATAACGCAAACAAGCCCAATGATAACTTAATATTATTAATGATCCAAACACAGAGTACAGGGATTTCGAAGTATTTTGGTTTTGTTTGAGTTTGTTGTGTTTATAACCCAAACCCAAACCCAATAAAGACTCTACAATGCTTATAACCTAAACAAGCGCATTAAAAACTTAATAATGTTCAGAACTCAAACAAAGTGTACAGGGATTTCGAAGTATCTCGGTTTTGGTAGATTTATAACCCAAACCCAATGCACATGGATTTCGCAGCATTTTTAAATATTATAAATAGATCCGAATAGGAAGGGACGAATAAGAATGTCACTTATCGTATACATTTTAGTTATCATCATTATTCATTTTATTATACAACAAAAAGTTTGTGTCGAATAGCTCTGAAGTTCATTAAACAAAAAATATTATTCAGCATCCATATATGACTATATACAAAACTAATTAATCAAAATAGAAAAAGGAATATTAACACTTGCAACAAAGTGAGATCATGGGATTATCATCCCGTTACTACATCGTGAGAATTTGATCAAAATGAAGATACGTAAAAGAGGACGAACATTATTTTAACAACAGAAAGATCGCGGGCCTATTGCGCCATCGCCAAAAAGCCGAAAACCTAGCACTTTTTAGCGTAGAATATGAATTATTGACTGAAAGTACATGGTTGCACACTGAAAGTAACCCCAATAAAATGTCGCCCCTCAACTCGCCCTAACCCTAAGAAATAGAGGTTGAAAACTTAAAAATCGCCGTATCTCGATAATTAATACCTCGATAAAAAAAAGATTAAAAAAAAAGTTGTTTGGAATAATAAAATACGTATAAAGTTATCTGACGTTCAAGCCCCTATCTTTGAAAATAGCGGCACAAAAACACGAGAGCACCACTGACCCAGACAGGGACCCAGCGACCTGCTACTCCACTTGCACACGCATCAACCCCGAATTTTCGAAACGTTTTTGTGCGGCTATTTTCAAAGATAGGGGGTTAGACGTCGAGTAACGTTATACGAATTTTATTATTGCAAACAACTTTTGTTTCGAACCTTTTTTGATCGGGCTATTAATTATCGAGATCCGGCAATTTTTAAGTTTTCAACTCCTATTCCTTAGGGTTGGAGCGAATTGAGGGGCAACATTTTATTGGGGTTACATTCAGTATGCAACCAAAAGTGGTGGGTTTTCGTCTCTTTTATTGGACCACGAGGGCATAGCTGCGATCAATTTTTGCACCTTTTTCACACAATGGTCACGTATGACGTAGCCTCGTACTCATCATAACGACAGACGATATAGCAGGGCTTAACATTCCCACTTTCAAAACTTTCCACTTTGATTCTTTATCGCGTTTGGAAGCAATTACAATTGAATGACGGAATATCAGAGTGATACGTGATGTGATAATTCGGACGTGACGATTAGATAGGATTAGGGAACGTACATAAAAGCTTCGTTCGAGTACCGTACAATCAAATTCGAAACGACGATCAACGCAGCCTCGAAATGTCGAAACTCTCGGTCACCCTTTTCTCCGTGCTTCTTGTCTCGGTAAGCATATGAAATCCAAACAAACTCAAACATACGTAACCAAAAATTATAAACAATAAGTACCGCTAAATAACCTTCGATTTACCTTATTCTAACTTTACATAAACATGAAGAAAAAACCGGTACAGATTAATGAGAAATTCTGTTTAGGATAATAAATTAGTACACGGTTGAGCGGGGACTCATTCAAAGTCAATCCCACACGCTTAGAACTAATTAAACGTGATACTCGAAAACAAACGAAAAAACATATTCGCGACCCAACGTAAAACGTGTTCCAATGGCGGCTAAAAAATAAATTCGGATTGCTCATAGTATAGTTATTTCTAACGCGCCCGTCAACAAGAGCCGATGTGAGTATAGATACAAGTAGTTTGCGGGCGCGCCGTTAGATGGCGGGCTCGTGAATTTCTGCTCACACGAGAGACAGCTAGTCCATCGGTACGAAATCGTACTCAATTGAACGCTGAAACTGCACGATCTCAGAACATCCTCACATTTTTGCGACGTTTTTTATCGCAGACGAACTAAAATCCGAGCTTTTATGTAAAAATTGCCAATGCAATCTGTCATAGATGAGGGTGGATACATTTCCGCGAGGAGGTTGCAAAGCCTCGTCGCACTTGTTGAGGGGTTACACCGACTTGTGATTTTGAAAAAATTCATTTTTTTTATTGCATTTTTTTGCAGTATAAGTATCTGAGAATATGTCCTGAAAATTTCAAGTCGATCCGAACAAAATTGACTGAGATATGAGCGTTGAAAGAGAAGAATCCGCGTTGAAAGAGCGTTGAAAGAGAAATTTTAAACGCGTTTTCCTCAAAATGGCATTTCTGAAGCCGGTGACCAAGATTACTCGAACACTAATGAACCGATCTTCCTGAAATTTTGCAGGCTTATTTAATACATAAAAATGTAGTCTTCAATCGTTCGATTTTTTTTCGAAAAAAAATGGCCCTTTTTCTAGCCAAAAAACGGCCGTTTTTTTTCGTTAAAATCGAACCATTAACTTTGACCGTCCGCCATTTTGTGAAAAATGAATATTTTTTAAAATCCTTCGATTAAAGACTAGTTTATACTTATATTTGACTAAATCCATCCGCATTTTTTCCTTCAGATGATCCACTTCGCCGCAATGTTGGTCACCACGAACCGTGTATATAAAAACATTATTTCATTGACGGCCATTTGCTCCTAAACAATGTAATATTTTTCAATAAAAAAATTACTGAAAGTTCTTCAAGATGTGTTCTTTAAGATGGTATATTGATCAATTAAAAAAGTTTTGCAGTTTTCTTTAAAAAAATGCATGAAATAGGCCTTTTTTGCGCTACAAGTGGGGGTAACGCCTTAATACTGAGCAGCCTAGGGAAAGAGGATAATTTGCGAATAAAGAAAAGATTGTTGAAAGGCTGATTCATTAAAAATTTTAGGTGGTTTGTGCCGACGAAGAACTGAATAAAGCGAAAAAACGGTGCATGTCAAGCTTAAACGCCGCCGTCCACGAAATGACCGAGAAGTATCACAGTATGGGGTGGTACGAGTTCGACAAAGCAGTACAAGATGTGAGAGAACGTTGTTTGAATAATTCTGGAGAGTGTAAATTCAAACGATCATTATCGATCAATTTATTTCGACTCGTAAAAGTACTAACACGGCAATTTGATCGCCCACAGGACGCATTCCAAATCTACGAAAGTAGAATAAAGGAAATGAACCTACTCAGACTGGACATTACAGAGGCCGTGACGATGGAAGTGACAGAGGAAGTTAAGACGCACATTGGTACAATTATTGAATGCAGTGTGGATGTAAGTACGATATGCAATGAGTAAGAAATAGTGCGAACAGGGAGTCCGGACACCCTGTAGATTTCTGTATAGAATGCTTTGCAGCTAAGAAACCATGATATTCGAGTCGAGTTTGAGATTTGATAAAATTGTTCCCCTTTGACAATAATATTATAAAACAACCTTTTATCGGTGCTCGATAAATTCAACACCGTCCGATCTTTCGGTCGATTGCTTCGAGCGGTACTTTTTTATAAATTAAAATCTCACAAGATCCAGAGATGGCGAGAAAACCTAACAAAATTTATCACGAACAGACGACCAGCGAGGATTATAATGTTCTCAAGTGAAAGAAAATTAACGAAATACGTAACTTATATGTTTTCTTCGTTACCAGATCGCGCACGGCATATCCGAGATCACCCATCAAGTCTTTGAGGGACTTGACGAGCTTTACGAGCGTGTCGCCGGAGGAAAAGGACGTGCTTAAAGAAACGATTGAACGTTCCGTTCGATTACAATTACAATACAACGAGATGTCGAGAGATTACGAGAAAAAAAAAACTGTATAAAAGCGGCTAATGATATTTTTTTCAACAATAAAAAATGTGGACGAAATGTTAAATAATTTGTTTCGCATGAGATATTCAATAAATAAACGGACGATCTGTCTTTGCCCTCCCGTGAGATGACTGCATTCATTTTTGTTTGAACCCATATGAATTTTCTTGAAGGCGTTCTCCCTCCTCTTTTTTTCTTCGTTAGAAATGATTGAGAAGTATGGCCCGGTAATCGTCACCTTAAGCAGATCGCTTCACTGTGCAAATTTATATAGCTCAACTACGAAAGTGAGTAAAAGTTATTTTAAGTCGTTCTTAATCAGTTTTTCGTTGCGAAGAAGAAGGTCGTTGTGAAATTTCCGTGCCTGGTACAGTTTTCGAGAAAATATTTCGTAAAGGTTATAAGACGCTATTGTACGAGTCATCGTCATGCCGCTATGGCAGTTGGTCTGGTAATCGGCATGGGAACGTCCCACTAATCGTTACATGCGTTCACACAGCTTTGAGGTCTTATAGACCTAAAAAAAAATTGTTTTTTTTTTTTATTTCCTTAAATTATGTATAAACATGTCGAAAATAATATGCAAACGTTATTTTAGGTGGACATTTCTTCAAGACATGTAGAAAAATGGTTGTAAAACTTTAAACGCGTTTTTCATGAACAATGATTTCAAAATCGGGCGGACTCGTAGGTTCTGCGATTTTTGACCAATTGACTTCAAATTTCAACTATGACTTCTTAGATACATTTTATAGCGATGTACACACGATTTTTACAATCGTTTAACAATTGCGATTTTTGGAAACGAACAAAGGCCGTTGTTTCAGTCGAATATGCGACTTTCTTAAAAATCGGGCTAGATGCAAAAAAAATAAATATTTTATAATAATCGCGTGTATTACGGGGAAAAGAGAATTCTTCTGGGTGCATATGTGCGACTCCAACGAGTCCGCTCGATGGAGGTACCTACAGATATATGAAATAAACCCTCTAAACCTCGTTTTGATTGCATTATTAGTATTTTTCGAAAATCCCAAAAACCCTTGTTTTCCGACCATCCAAAGGTACATAAGGCCTTAACTAATTATGCAAAGGTTCGTAGGACTATGTTGACTCGATTATGTCTGCATATAGAACGGCAGAATAATTTTTACGCACTCTGTCACAAACTTTATGATTTTTATTATAACACTTGATAAAGAGTTTGAAACATAAATTTCTCTTCCATGGAACTTTTTTAATTTAAAAAATAAAACTAATTATTGTCTATTACGTCGGAATTATAATTATTATTTATTTGTAGTCATTATGAACAACTATTTTTTCATAAAATATTTTTTAATATTATTTCGATCGAGTGCTGTTCACATGTGTTCAAGCCATACTCAGTTATCGACATGGTCACGACCCAGTAATCGACAACATTTATTTATATGTATATCTTTTTACTATCGCGAATATGTGTATGACGATTACTGGTCCGTGGATCCTTCAGACAATGCTAATTCCGGGCCCAACATTTCTCTTCTGATTTTCTATAAACTAATATTCGATTCGTAAGACTCTTTTTTGCTAACATTGTCCCAGTTATCGACAGCCGTGGCGATTAATCGGCAGAGTGTTTATGTTGCTGAACCGGTAATCGTCATATATGAAAATTCGTTGAAATTAAGGGGTTAACCCCACTTGCGATTTTGAAAAAATTGATTTTTTTTATTGCATTTTTTGAAGTATAAGTATCTGAGAATATGTCCTGAATATTTCAAGTCGATCCGAACAAAATTGACTGAGATATGAGCGTTGAAAGAGAAGAATCCGCGTTGAAAGAGCGTTGAAAGAGAACCTTTAAACGCGTTTTTCTCAAAATGGCATTTCTGAAGTCGGTGACCAAGATTACTCGAACACTAATGAACCGATCTTCTTGAAGTTTGCAGGCTTATTTAATACATAAAATTGTAGTCTTTAATCGTTCGATTTATTTTTTCGAAAAAAATGGCTGTTTTATGGCCAAAAAATAGCCGTTTTTTTCCGTTAAAATCGAATCATTAACATTGACTGTCCGCCATTTTGTGGAAAATGAATATTTTTTAAAATCCTTCGATTAAAGACTAGTTTATACTTATATTTGACTAAATCCATCCGCATTTTTTTCTTCAGATGATCCACTTTGCCGCAATGTTGGTCACCGCAAACCGTGTATATAAAAACATTATTTCATTGACGGCCATTTGCCACTAAACAATGTAATATTTTTCAATAAAAAAATTACTGAAAGTTCTTCAAGATGTGTTCTTTAAGATGGTATATTGATTAATTAAAATAGTGTTGTAGTTTTCTTCTAAAAAAATCATGAAAAAGGCCTTTTCTTGCGCTACAAGTGGGGGTAACGCCTTAACATAAAAATATAATTTTTTATGCTGAACGCAAAACTAAAATCCTTGTTAATCACGCGAAGGAAAACTTACTTCACGCAAGTCCACAGACATTCTCAAATCACCCGAGATGTGACATGGTTCACGTTAACCTCCTAATGAAGGATTCGGCCGAAATGACAGCTAGACGTCGTAGCGGAATATATTCAATTTGATTTTTTCTTTTATACGTATACATACGGGTGTGAAAATGTAATGCAACTTAGTACATACCTCCTGGAAGCTAATATACCACAGATCTGCACGAAGGACTGACTTTTATCTTAAAATACTTATTTAATGCGTAAACATGACGATCACTAGGACCCTGACGGCCACTGAGCCGAGTATCTTATTCAGCCTTTTCAAAAGTATTAGGCACCCTGTAAGTTTTCTATCCGGACATAAAATCGAATATGTCGGCGAAAAAAGATCGTGAACCAATTTACCAAACGGAGTTTCAAAGCGGACAAAGCCAGCTTCATTTTCCTTTTTTATTTTCATCTTTGAGATTTTTTTTGTCACGGGTACGTCATTTTGAACATGCCGGTTTTTTTTCGATTTTCGCACTTTGCTAAATCGCGTGCTGGACTTTGAAAAATAGTAATCTCACCATTTAGTGATGAGATCTTTGAAAAGAACAACGTTAGCATTCGTTACGTTAAAAAAATTGCGATCTTTTTTCTCAGCCATTCAGTGTTTTCTTGAAAAATCGGCAGGTTTCCGCAAAGCAGGCATCATGCGGCGTAACTTGAAAACTATGAGGATTGGAATATTTAGTCTACACTCAGAAAAAAGATTTACTAAGGACAAAGAAGGTTGTCTTCCGGTGAATAAGTTTTCTTATTCGTATGTCGGCCTACTACGATTGTATTAACAGCTAAGAAATTTTTTTAATCAAGTTTATGTTTAAGATTTACTAAGAACGTCTCTTAACATCTAATAGGATTCTTCATAGTCCCCCAGCTGGTTTTTTTTCGAGGAGTTGTGTAATTTCGTCCGTCATTATTTTGTCACTTGAACGTTTTTTTCACACTTCATATTTTAATTACACTTAAATCATTCCTCACTTTCGAGTTCCTCACTTCCGAAACGCAACACTGACACTTGTGCCAAAAGCATTGGCATCGGAAGAAGCTACATGGTAAGCGTATGGGTGAGCTATAGTATCGCGCTAGAGCATAGTCGCGAAATAAGAGGTTTTCGTGATTGGAAAGTAGTATTTATTTGATTTGAGGAAATATTTATTCAAATTTTCTACTTTAAATATGGCTTTTATTTTATGTGAAAAATCAGTACGTAAAAAAACATATTTAGTGACGCGAAATAAATGCTGTAGTTGCAATCACATAAAAACTGTCTCCATACGTGTAAGCATTTATTAATTTCTAATTAATGATGTTCTAATGTGCCAATTTATTAGAACATAATAAATCTTTTTTCTGAGTGTAAGGAATAAAAAGTTGTATTTTGTTACTTTCGAGTCAGTAATTTGAAAAAAAAAATTCTTTTTATCGTTACACTGACAGAAAAATTCTATTGTTATTAACTAACCACGTCTATTAGATTAGATTTTTTTTTAATTAATTAGATTTTTCGTGGAATCAAATTTTTCTTATTGCATTCCATTATTGGAATTATTTATTTTAAATATATTTATTTATTCAAATCGGAATCTATTAAATATCGTCCGATAACTAAATATTTTATTTAATCCTGATAAATCTTTAATTCGGTTTCATATGTTCAAAAACAATTTGGTTGAATCCACTAAATCTATCTATGTGATTTTTTAAAATTTAAATTAAATAGAATATTCGTAGAGTCAATCATTTTTCTATTTGATTGCACTAATGGTCCGTCTTTTTTGAAACACACATATCAACGGGGTGTGCGGGTAGAGAGGGTGGAGAGAGAGGAATTACTCACACACAGACACACACACACACACACACACACACGCACGCACGCACGCACGCACGCACGCACGTACGCACGCACGCACGCACGCACGCACGCACGCACGCACGCACGCACACACACACACACATACACACACACACACACACACACACACACACACACACACCCACACACACACACACACATATATATATATATATATATATATATATATATATACACATATATATACATATATAGGTTTTGTTTGAAAAATCTATAGCTTGTTATTCGATGAAACTCTCTAATTATCACAATGACATAAGCTAATTGATATGAATAGCTATGAGTAGGTAGGTTCGAGGTTCGATTTCATATAGGTGATATATTTTCTTCGAAAAAAATCATTTCAGAAGGCTAGAGAATCATGAATCGCGATACAAAATCGGGGTAAGGTTCCGACCCCCAATTTGAGTTGAAATTTCGCACAAACCTTTCTTTTAATATTTTGAGACAACCCTCAAAAAGATTTTTGGCAACCCGCATTAGTTTTTGCGTTTGGATTTGTTTGGGTATTTTTGTTTGGACAAAACATTGAGAGTAATCTGATTCGTACGACGTGCACATTAAATTATGTACCTTTTCTCCTCTTCATATTTTCGTTAAAACATCTTTGTTTCGAAGTAACGGCAATGAATTGATGAGACAAATCGTCGACTGACAACCAAAAATAGCTGTACAAACAATTTTTGGAAAAAAAATCTCAAAAGTTTAGTGCCTCCAAAATAACAAAATACATCTTTTTACTTCTTAGACTCAATATTCCAAACCTCATTTATTTTAAGTTGCGCCATACGATTCCGGCTTTTCGGAAACCTGCCGTTTTTTAAAGAAAAAACTAAATAACTCTGCGAAAAAAATCGCAACAATAAAAAAAACAAAACTAAATCTGTCGGTGTCCTTTTCAGAGATCTTATCACTAAATGGTGAGATTGCTATTTTTCAAAGTCCAGCATACGATTTTGCAAAGTGCAAAAATCGTGAAAGACCGGCATGTTCAAAATGACGTACCGAGTACAAAACAAATTGCAAAAATTAAAATTAAATAAGCCAAATGATGCTGGCTTTGTCCGCTTTGAAATCCCGTTTGGTAAATTGGTTTACGATTTTTTTCGCCGAGATATTCGATTTTACGTCCGGATAGAAAACTTACAGGGTGCCTTATAATCTTGAACAAGCCTGTACATTTACAAAAAAAATCGAATTTTTCAAGTACTTTCTCGGCAAATTTCCAGATCCCACTTGAAAGGTTTCCGCGCCGTTGAGCCGGCAAATTTGTAAATACACCCAAAAAATGCATAAACGTGATAAACGCGATAAACGAAAAGCAAATTTGGTATGAACACTTGAGGGGTATGCATAACCGTGGAATTTCAAAAACATCGATTATTTGTTTATTTTATTTTCTTATTGCATATCTTAACTTTCATTTGGTTAAAAGATTTTGTATAAATTCAAAAAATTGACCGAGTTATGACGATTGCAGTGGAGCAGGTCAGAACGTCCCGTTGCGTTACGGCTCCAGCGTTGCGCGGTGCATTGTATGGTTTTCAAGGCCATTGATATGATTTTGTCCAACCAGGCTGTTTGATTGTTATACGGCGAAGGAATCGCAGATTGAAGGTGCAAAAAATAATTGTGATTTTATCTCAAGCAAGTAGTCCTCACACCAAGGCACTTTCTTTCAATTACATTTTTCAAATAACAATTGGGACGAAAGAGTGCATTTCACAGATAGACATTTTAAATAAAAGATGTTTAATTGATTGACTAGCTCCATTACTAATGCAGATATAAGCGACGAAAATTATTCGCATCACCTTTCACTCATCCTTGCGTCCCTTTCACTTATCTTTCCATCTCTCTCATAAAAATGTTCCTTGTTCATATCTCCATTGCTAATGGAGCTAGCAAAAAAATATAAGGAGACATTTTTTAATGCCCATTCAAAAAGAAAAATCTTTTCTTTCAAACTTTTTTCTACAAAATTTTTTTTGTAGCATTTTATTTTACCGAGCATTTTTTTTTACCGAGAAAGCGATTAAGGACTCCTTTTTTGTTTATTTCACGCAATACGATCAACGCAACGAAAATCCTCAATATTACGTGATTTTGAGATCACCGGCAAACGCGGAAAGGTGACCTTGTTCTAGTTATGTCGAAAAACTTAATATGATTGCGGGATCTGTTTTCGAAATACAGTCCTTTCATTTTGAGCCTCGTGGGCACCCTCACACATCCATGTGTACCAGGGTGGCTACAATTTTGGTCAAATTTGAATTTTCAAAGTCCCCTTGTAAAAACATAATCAACATACAGGGTGTCCCTCTCATTTCTGCCACCCGAAATAACTCGGTAATTATCGACGTCCAAACAATGTTCCAGATCAAACTTGTACGGTGTGAAGGGGGCCATCAAATACGACCATTTTTTTATTTCGGCGGAGGCGCTGACGAACAGTGAAGGTCACCTTCACTTTTTCAAATGATATGGTACATTTTTTTCACCATCTTGTAGAGCACCTCAATGCGCATAAAAAAAACATTAGGCGGTCAAAATCGTTCAAGGTCATTCAAGGTCAGTATCGATGATACAAGTATAAATATCTCGGATCGCTACCAAATATTTGGTGGCGATCCGAGATATTTATATTTGTATCATCGATACTGACCTCGAATGACCTTCAATGATTTAGATTTGTATCATCGATACTGACCTTGAATGACCTTGAACGATTTTGACCCCCTATTGTTTTTTTTTATGCGGATTGAGGTGCTCCACAAGATGGTAATAAAAATGTACCATACCATTTGAAAAAGTGAAGGTGACCTTCACTGTTCGTCTCGGATCGCTACCAAATATTTGGTAGCGATCCGAGATATTTAGATTTGTATCATCGATACTGACCTTGAATGACCTTGATCGATTTTGACCCCCTAATGTTTTTTATGCGGTATAAGGTGCTCCACAAGATGGTTGAAAAAGAAACATACCATTCCCTTTTAAAAAGTGGCGGTGACCTTCACTGTGTGACAGCGCCTCCACCGAAAAAAAAAATTGATCGCATTTGATGGCCTCCTTTACACCGTACAACTTTTGGTTGGATTTTTTTTTGTGATGTCGATAATTACCGAGTTATTTCGGGTGGCAGCGATAAGAGGGACGCCCTGTATATAAAAAAAAATTATGTGTAAAGTTTTAAGGCGCTCGGAAAATTTTTCATGGTGCCATTGAGGGGTTGAATTTACAATACAAAAATACATGTGTTTTTCCAAGTTACAACTTAATTATTTCTAAGGTTTAGAATATTGGTGGGAAAAGTCCGAAACTTGGCACACACATTGTGCACATTATGAGGTACGTGACCAAATTTTTACAGATTTTTCCAGCAATAATTGTCATTATTACTAGCTTAGCAATGACAACCTCGTTGTCAATTTCTGAGTTTCTTTTATCAAAGACGATTTATTGATTAAATCTAATGCAATCGTCGACTTGACTATAGATTGCATGCACAACGAAAAAGTTCGATTTGTATAAAAAGATTTTATAAAATCGTTTTGATATACGTTAAGGCATGGTTCACAGCTCCATTCGCAAATACTCCTTCCGATCAGGATTTAAATTTGTTATAACAAACATATGATTATCGGAAAAGAAATCCTCTTGTGAGCAAAGTTGCTCGAAAGAAAATTTCCAATCATCTAACTCTTGGAATGCTGAAAGTGCTGCGATGGCATTTTTCTATGAAGGCATTCGCGCTGATATAAAAGGAAAATGGCAAAAAAAAATTATGAACGAGATGCTTGAACATGAAAATCAAACCGAAATTTCGCAACGATATGAAATTTCTCGATCAGACGTTTCTTATTTGATGGATGAAAACATTGATTCTTTCATATGCCCCCAATCGACAACGTTTTTCAGAATATCCCAGATCAATTGTAGTGTCCTAAATAACGCCGTGTCCGAGTGGCATTTGGACAAAAATTCTCAGTTGAGTTCGCAAATTGTCAAAAAATTAAGGGTCGTTAATGACGTCGCGGAAAGAGGAATCAAGCTCATCACTCAACATAATAATAGATTGACAATCGACGAGGAACAGAAACAATTGATTGTTCAAGTTGTCCGTAAATGCCTGAAAATGTAGCCAACTGTAAACAAAAGGACTCTAAGTGGACCGCTCCACTAATAAAATTTTACTTTGGCACTTTTTTGTATGAGTTTTAATTTGCGAATTATATTTATTCGATAATTATAGTATTCATTGCGACAATTTATTTCAGTGCAACGAATTTGAGGCTCAGATTTGATTCAAAGTTAAAATTTAATTTTAAGGCGTTTTTATACTTCTGATAGAAATAAAACTTTTCTATTATGTTTAAGTTTTGGTCAGGTCAAAAGGTGTATTAAAACATCAATAAATAGTCTTTGATTAATGGAACTAAAATAAATGAAACCGAGGTTGTCATTGCAAAGCTGGTAATAATGACAATTATTACTGGAAAAATCTGTAAAAATTTGGTCATATACCCCATAATGTGCCCAATATGTGTGCCAAGTTTCAGAATTTTCCCAGCAATATCCTAAACATGAGAAACAATTAAGTAACAACTTGGGACAGAAAAGTAATTTTGTATTGAAAATTCAAATCCCAACATGCACCGTTAAAAACCCGCCGATCGTCTTAAAACTTTGCAAATCATTTTTTTATATATCCTGATTATGTTTAGGTGGATTTGAAAATTCAAAGTTGACCCATACTGCAGCCACCCTAATGTGTACGAGCTTTCGCAGGGTCATTATGTAGCCATGTACGTGTTACTACGAGCAACAATATCCATGGCATTGGCATAAGAAACTGCGCAGAGAATAACGATTTTTCCGATCAAAAGCTTTTTCCTTGAGGAAGCAAAAGGGATAAAGAAGCATCCAATTTTATTCGGTCGAATTTTTCTCGGACGAAGTTTTGGAAAATAAGGCCGGAAAATTGTGGCCTCTCGTTGGAAAACTTAATCTAAAAAATATAGTCGTAATGATAACGTTTAAGGCAGTAGTCTGCTTTAGAAGCCGAAAAAAAGCGTTTATTCAGCAATTTTTTTGAAAGGGAAGGAAATGATTGCGGTAAACGAAATTTTGAGACAATAGAGTATTATATTCAAGCTTTAAAAAACAATTTTTATTATTACAAAATATTGAAATTTTTCGAAGTTGTAACGATTTTTATGGGGCGCCTGGAGTCTGCACTTGTAAATCGGTGCCGGTAATGGAGGTCGTGTGATGCATCTGAAACAGTCGAACCAAATTTTTTTTAGTTTTTATAAGTTTTTTTTTCTATATGGTCTAAAAAAATACCGAAGAAATGATGAAATGCCAAATTTTTTCGAAAGTTGAAAAAAAAATTCACTTTTTAGAAAAAAAAAAAAAATTCACTTTAAGTTGCAAAACAAGTAATTTAAATTGTACTTTTGTCCAACTTTTTTAGTTCAAATAGAAGATAATTTAATACTGAAGATAGATCACTTTGATTTTTTTCGATCGGACATATATTATTTTTGCTATCGCCGGCACCGTTTTCTAAAACTTGTGAAAATGAAAACTCGAGAAAACGGGCTTTAAAGTTTTCGGTCCAAAAAAATATAAGTTTTTGGATACTTACACTAATTAGATGTTAATCAGCTATCCCCGGGCCATACAATAATCCTTCCTCTTCTTCAAATCGATTTTTTGAAGCCTGCAAAGCAGACGACTGCCTTAAGAAGACTATTGGCAATAATTGAGTTTTTTCACCATATTTGTACATTTTCATTTTTTTACCTCATACTGTACACGTCACCTGTTGACTAAGTAATATATTGCTATTGCGAATGAAGGAAAACCAATTCAACCGATTTTTCGGGTACTTTCGACAGCACGGTTAATGTAGAAACCCGTAGGAATATGTAAAAACGAAAAAATACAAGAACAATAGCCGTGAATATACATGACTAATACTAACCTACACCTGTTTACGTTTTATCTACTGCACGATCAAAAAAAGCTCAACGAGATAAACGTGCACAGCTGACACAACAGGATATTACAAGTGGCGCTCTTTGAAATCCACTTCACGATTTGGTGGCATCGAGGTATATATAAGCCTCGTACGTTTGAAGCTGGATCACATTCTTGACAACGATAAACTCAAAGACAACCATCATGTCTAAGCTCTCATTCGTTATTTTCGCCGTTCTCCTGGTCTTTGTGAGTATACCCACCACGAAATAATAGTAATAATTACCAGAACTAAATATTAAACCAATTGAATAACATGAATATTTATAAACATTGAAAGGCCTATGTACTCACTTTAGAATTGCACTAAATTTATCAAACGAATAAATAGAAATTGCCATTACAATGGTCAAGTTAGGTCGATAAGTAAAAATATGCTAGAATTTAAAGTTATAATTATTTTTTACTATAAATATTTTAAGCTACATTTGAAACATCGACATCGACATTTTGCAGTTTTTAGCCGGTGAGTGATGATCCTTAGGAATTTTTTCTAAGTGCATTACTCATTACTAGGAAAGCATCAACATCGACATCATGCAGTTTTTAGCAGGCGATGAATGATCCTAGTAACGAGCAATGCAGTTAGCAAAAATTGCATTCCTTGCAAGTCACAAAAAAACTCGGTTGAGATTGAATTTACTTCCGTTTGGGAATAACTTTAATTAGTTTTACTGAATTCAACATTATGTTGGTATATTCACATTGACGTTTAAGGCGTTACCCCCACTTGTAGCGCAAAAAAAGGCCTTTTTCATGAATTTTTTTAAAGAAAACTACAAAACTTTTTTAATCGATCACTATACCATCTTAAAGAACACATCTTGAAGAACTTTCAGTAATTTTTTTATTGAAAAATATTACATTGTTTAGTGGCAAATGGCCGTCAATGAAATAATGTTTTTATATACACGGTTTGCGGTGACCAACATTGCGGCGAAGTGGATCATCTGAAGAAAAAAATGCGGATGGATTTAGTCAAATATAAGTATAAAGTAGTCTTTGATCGAAGGTTTTCAAAAAATATTCATTTTTCACAAAATGGCGGACAGTCAAAGTTAATGGTTCGATTTTAACGAAAAAAAGGCCGTTTTTTGGATATAAAACGGCCATTCTTTTTCGAAAAAAAAATCGAACGATTAAAGACTACATTTTTATGTATTAAATAAGCCTGCAAAATTTCAAGAAGATCGGTTCATTAGTGTTCGAGTAATCTTGGTCACCGACTTCAGAAATGCCATTTTGAGAAAAACGCGTTTAAAGTTTCTCTTTCAACGCCCTTTCAACGCGGATTCTTCTCTTTCAACGCTCATATCTCAGTCAATTTTGTTCGGATCGACTTGAAATTTTCAGGACATATTCTCAGATACTTATACGTCAAAAAAATGCAATAAAAAAAATCGATTTTTTCAAAACCTCAAGTGGGGTTAACCACTTAAAGATCGTGCACCGGGACCACAAATACGTATGGAATTGAGAGGAACAACTCTCGCAGGGATAATACTTTTATTGCTACGATTCCTTGAAATGGTTTATTCAAGAGTTTGGAATGAAAAAGATTTCGTCACATTTCTAGGTGGCCTGCGATCAGAAGGCAGAGAGGGAGGCACAGAAGAAACTCGAGGCTGCCCGAGCGGCATGCGCTGCGAGCATAAACCATGCATCCATGGCGATCTCGCACAAGTACCATGCTAGCGTGAAGCAGTTACCCACCGTCGAGCAGAGAGATCTAAGAAAGCAATACAGCTAAAAAAAACGAGCGTGCAATCGAATGCAACATTTTCGTGAACTTTCTGTAATCATGATACATCGACTTCGTTTGAACAGGCGATGTTTGAGATCGTAAGAGGTGCCGTCATAAAACTCAATGCACTCATACCGGTCGCACGCAGAGCAACTACGGTGGAAGTGGCATCCGGCGTGAAGACGGCTTTCGGAGACGTTGTTAATTGCTACCAAGGCGTAAGTGCAATATTCATTTGAAAAAAAGAAATTCTTCAAGGACTCGTGTTTGCAATCTGTATTGTAAACAAAACCACTGCTGGACAACAATATGATTTTTTTGTTTTTTCACCAGCTGGCGGCCTCCGTGTCCGACATCACATACGAGGCTTACAACGAAATGAATGCACTTGTCCAAAATTCCCAGTAGGTCATTAATGCTCCAATAGACGAATCGATTGATGAAGCATCGACTCTACATCTCGCAGTATCTTATAAATCTGTGCTCTTTTGAAAAACAATTGAACTTTTGAAACACAGTTTGTCAGAACCAAAAGTTCCTTGGACGGACAAACTGACTTGAAATGAGAATAAAAACATTGCTTGATAAATGTGTTGTCTGGAATTTTATTTGAAACTCCCAGTCTTTATGTGAAACTCCCTGTCAGTGTACGCAATATTTTAATAATGTTGGCATAAAGACTACGCGGTGAGAAAGTCGTTTTCCGGGGGAAGCTATTTGCACGAAAAACCAAAAGGGTCGCTCGAGGCGAAATTTTCAGCCTATTTTAACCTGAGTGGAAAACGCAACTCATCATCGCCTTGCCATAAGCAAGTAAAGTGATTTTACGAATCGCCATTATATAGCCGTCGCAGCGATTGACTACCCTCCCTTGTAACGCTTTGGTCCTCTAGTGACTGAATACAAAAAATTAGATGGAGATAAACAAAAAATTGCGGCTTTACTTATATATATATTTTCGTGATTTTTTTTGCACATTATTTACATCATTGGACCCTTTTACCATATTCTTCGTTGTTAATTAATTAGGGTTATGATATTTGGGCTCTAAGTATATTAATTGTTCAATTTTAAATTATCTCAGACACACGCTTACACCGTAACATGGTTTCGATCCCGGGACCTCTGGGTGATGAGTTGTGACGTTGCCCATTGAGCCAGTTTCACTTGTTTAATTTGTGAATTTTCATATCGTCTACATATATTCTACACAATGTCATATTATTGAAAAATGGGTGGGTTAACAGATGTAAATAACATTATCGGATCAATGGCTCAATTGCGTTCCCATTGAGAGTGCGAAAATCGCAGAGAATTACATAACCTTAAATTGTATTTGTCCGATCATTTATTCCGGCTAGTGCGGTCGCAGTTGGGAAGTGTTGGCTAGGTCATCGCGAGATACCGACTTGAGGATTTTTTTCATTCGCAACGTCATCTGTAACTCGAGTTGCGTAGCCAGCCATGAGACAATCGCTCGATGGAACTACATGTAGTCACATAACCACACATGGTCATTTGTGACCAAGATCGGCTGGGCAGTGACTAGCCAAGGGATGCACAGTCGCAGTTAGGTGGCGAGGTGATGACGAGATACCTACTTGAGAATATTTGCATTCGCAACGCCATCTGTAACTAAAGTTACTTAGCCAGCCATCAGCCAATCGCTCGATATAACTACTCGTAGTCACATAACCACACTCTGTCATTTATGACCAAGATCGGCTGGGCAGTGGCTAGCCAAAGGGTGCACAGCCGCATAGTTGGCGAGGTGATGGCGAGACACCTACTTGAGAATTTTTGCATTCGCAACGCCATCTGTAACTCAAGTTCCTCAGCCAGCTATTAGCCAATCGCTCGATCGAACTACACGTAGTCACATAACCACACTTTGTAATTTGTGACAAAGATCGGCTGGGCAGTAAGTAGACAAGGGCTGGATAAGAAAACATTCACAATATTACTAGCTCATAGCGAGCCAACCATTGGTCAGTTCCTATGAACTTAATTGGGCGAGGCAGTTACTAGCCAAGGGAAGCATAGCCGCAGTTAGCTAGTGTTGGCTAGGTCATGGCGTCATGCCCACTTGAGAATTTTTTTCTTTTCCAAAGCCACCTGAAACTCAAGTTGGTTAGCCAGCCATGAGTCATTCGCTTGATGGAACTCCATGTAGTCACATAACCTCACTTTGTCATTTGTGACCAAGATCAGCTGGGCAGTCACTAGACAAGGGCAGGATAACCAAAAATTTACATTATTACTAGCTCATAACTCAGACAGGCTAGCACAATATCTACTCAGGAACACTGTAGCTCCTGTGGTAGGAGAAAAAGGTACTACAGTAGCTTCGAATTAAACGTAAATTAACTCCTACATAACTTTCTATGCCAGGGCCAGGCTATACACCTCTACCAGTGCGTTTTCGAGGGACCTATATTGTATGCATAATTCGAGACTTTTAGACACTATACTATGGACACTATAAAGCCCTCAAAAACGCTCCGGTAGAACTGCATAATGTCGCCGCATTCTTATACAGCAACAAATTTCTCTTGTCTCCACTTTTAGGCGCTAACAAGGGGACCTTATAGGCTGTCACTCACGGATTTTGATAAGTCTCAGATATGTTGTAGAGGGACCTACCCTCAGTACCTGAGTAAAGGGATTTTATACAACCCTCTTTAGTTTTCGAGAAAAAACGTTCGAAAGTTTAGCTCGTAGCTACTAGTAGCTACTATACCAGTAAGGTTGCACCTTTGTCGAACCAGAGGGCGTGGCCCAGTGGGCAGTGGGTCTAATTATTTATTATTATTATATTTATTTATTCTTAATTTTTTTTATTCATTTAATAATTTTTTTACTTCCCATTTATTTTTCAATGATTATTATTTTATTTTTCACGCAGAAAAAAAAATAGAGCAAAAAATTATAACATCTTCCACAAGAAAGTGCAGTTTATTATTTTTCATTACAATATACAGGTTTTTCGTACTCGCTATCACTGTGGTCGCCTGTTACATCAGAACAATATTGCGGGTGGTATTTGTCGTAAAAGCAAGCAAAACACAAGATCAAAGAGCAACGCGCACATTGTATAAATGCTATGGCCTTGCAGGCGCACGGAGTTTTTAGCAGCGTTATTGGAAAGCATACTTGATTGACATTTAAAAACAGCGGTCTTCCCTCAATTAACTTCGATGCAAACCACGCATATTTAATCATCGGCGCGAAAGCAAGTGCGCTTAATTGATGAAGAATCAAAGAATGAATTTGTATGGAATCTTCCCTTGACGCAATTTCTCTGTTATTTTTTAACAAATCGGGAGCATTTTGTAACTTTCGAACCATTCGAAAGTTACAAGACTAAACTTTCGAACGTTTTTCCTCGGAAACTGAAGAGCGTGTATAAAATCCCTTTACTCAGGTACTCAGGGTAGGTCCCTCTACAACATATCTGAGATTTACCAAAATCCGTGAGTGACAGCCTGTAAGGTCTCCTAGTAAGTAGGATGTCGATATACCGTTCGTAGATGCCACACGTAAAAAACGCTTAGGGGGCATCCATTAATTACGTGAGGTGATTTTGGCGATTTTTCGACCCCCCCTCTGCCCCTGGTGAGATGTCGTGAGATTTTGCTTGACCCCCTCCCCCCGCCCCTAATCTCACGTAAGATTTTTCAAAATGCATACGTTCACGGAAAATAAATTGTCGTAGAAGTAACTGCGGTTGTAGTACCATTTACTCCACCATGTAAAGTAGTAGGGAGACTCTCCCTACATGATAAAAATTACGTGATTGCTAAAATTACTAAAAGTACTAAAATTACGTGATATTTGCCGAAGCCCCCTCTCCACCACGTGAGATTGGGTGAGATTTCGCTCGACCCCCTCCCCCCCCTAAACGCCTCACGTAATTAATGGACGCCCCCATACACATACTCGCTACTACGCATACATACATGGTTGAAATAAATAAAATTGAAATAAAATTTAAAAACTCAACTCAGAGTTCTTCCTCATCGATTTTTTTAATTCTAACTTGGCACACTGACAGAAAAGTTCTATTGATATCAACTAACCGCGTCTATTTGATTTTTCAAATTTGAATTAACTAGATTATTTGTGAAATCAAATTTTTCCTATTGTATTCCATTATTGGACTTATTTATTTTACATATATTTATTTATTCGAGTCAAAATCTATTTTAAATAGTCCAGTAACTAAATATTTTATTTAATCCTAATAAATCTAGGATCCGGTTTCATCTGTTCAAAAAACAATGTAGTTAAATCCACTAAATTTATCTATTTGATTTTTTATATTTAAATTAAATTAAATGTTCGTAGAGTCAACCATTTTTCTATTTGATTGAACTAATGGTCTATCCTTATCGCATACACCTATCAAAGGAGAGCGCGAGTAGAGAGGGCGGAGAGAGGGAAATGATATATATATATATATATAGGTTATGTTTGAAAAATCTATAGCATGTTATTCGACAAAACTCTCCAATTATCATAATGATATTAACTAATTGATATAGTTTATGTGATACAGCAAATGATAGAAATTAATTTTGTCTCTTATGCCATATCTGCGACCAAGATGTTACAACCCGACTAGAAATGTTGCTACGGGGCAGACTAGAGTTGCATTCGGCATACCGTATTCCGTACCACGGTACGGTACAGGCCGCCGGATTAGAGCTTTACCGGGCGTGAAACGTTTTTTTTTTAATCCGGCCATGACGCGGATGCCGGTACCGTAACCGATCAGTATACCTTTTCGGGCTCTGATCCGGTTGCCGTATCTATGCCTAAAATGAAAAAAAAATCCAAAAATTACATATAAAAAAATTCTGGTAGTATTTTTTGTTTTCATATGCGTTATTTACGATCCTGCCTATATAATAATTGGAATAAAACGTATCCTGCCTCGTTGAAGTTTTTAACCTCCCATCGGAATTGAACCCACTCTATTAATTCTAGAGCATTTGTGTAAACCTTCTTTTTTTCTTTGCATATTTTCATCATTCTAATTCTATTCTAAAGAATATCAATAATTCTAAAGGATGTCAATAATTTTATTCATGGGGTTGAAGATTGCATGGCTGCAATGCAACAGTAATTTTTTTACCGGATTTTTTCTGCATATTTAGGCTGTGAAAATAACTCACACGTTTTGACATATTCGCATTAGAGTGTTACGACCGGAATTTACAAAAAAAAGTTCTGATAATGATTTTGTTAAAAAAATTTTAGTTGTGCTAATAAAAATTAATTTTTATTGATTACCTTTTGATGATGATAAAAGTAAACAAATCAGGCCTTGGACAGGTAACCCTAACGGAGCCATGTGAGGGTCGTCTAATGCTGCCTTCTTACATCGGTATCTGGGTACGACTGATCCGGCAGACATACGGCGCCGATCAGGTACAGACTTCGGCGCCCTAACAAGGTCCTCGCAAGATTACTTGATTCCGAACTGATCAGTTTGTCTTTATTACACCCGTTTTCCGGATTCCCTGATCCAGCACAGATCACGCGGGCGCTTCTACGGTATTTCGGGCCGTATCTTCAAACCTGCCTGATCAGTGATCCGGCTGCCGGAACAACATTTCCAGTCGGAAAGCACTTGGTAGCATAGGGACAGCGTGCTACCAAGCGTGCTACCCTCTTCTTCTAGCACTTGGTAGCATAGGGACAGCGTGCTACCAGCGTGCTACCCTCTTCTTCTAGCTGCTCATGTTGAGCCGCTAACATCTCCCGCCGATTTTAAGGACACCGTCTCCCTAAAGTACTTCATTTTGGATATAATGAAATATTTTATTCATATAGTACACTTGGATTTACAGTGTATACATTGTAAACACATAAAGATTCATTTGAATCGAATCTTTATTTATTACATTTCAATATATTTAATCATTAAAAAGAATAGCCGAAACAAATAAAAAAATATCTTTTAAACAAATAAGATCGCAGGTAGGCCGTGAGACAAGGAAAAAACCTATTTGATTTAAATAGATCCTATTTAAATTAATTTTTTTGGCAGTTCTTTCTCCTACCTCTTGAAAGTATTTATTTCGATGAAAATATTTCGCCCACAC
Organism: Ophion ellenae; assembly: GCA_963210295.1. Classification (NCBI taxonomy): domain Eukaryota; kingdom Metazoa; phylum Arthropoda; class Insecta; order Hymenoptera; family Ichneumonidae; genus Ophion; species Ophion ellenae. Next base: position 3,713,954 of record OY723390.1, read on the forward strand.
ATAGAATCGAACCTACCACCTACCTGCTTATAACCACGCACGCTGCCACTACGCTATGGAGTGCTTGTTGAGGCATTCATAATAATGCCTATTTATGTTTATGTCAGGAGATGCTTCATTATTACCATTAATTAATATTAAGTGTTGCGGAAATACGGCAACTTTGCGGACATCGAGGTTGGCAACTTTGCGGACATCGAGGTTGGCAACAATGCGTCGCAACGGGCTTTTCGATGCAACCGTTACCTGCATTCTCACTGATCTGTTTTTCCGCTCGCAACTCGCGTACGCCGTACACGCTCAAAAGGAACACCACCGAGTATTATGAAACGCAAACCAACCGAGATAACAATCGGCGGATCGATCTGAAACATGTTTATATCTCGCTGGCAAAAATGCGTATACATAGTACATATGTAATGGATGGTAAAAATGCAATATCGAGTCCTCGTTCGCCACGCGATAAATGACCACCGGTAATGTTCAGAATAGTTCTCTTAAGAGAAGGGTATGCACTTTTGAAAAATCGATTTTTTGTCCCTTCTTATAGTTAAACATTTCAAGAATATAATCCCACAATTTTAAGGGAGACTTTGTCCTTGAAGGTTTCAAAGTTTTGTTAGCGGCTCAACATGAGCAGCTAGAAGAAGAGGAGGGATGCCTCTATGGACTAAGCATTGCCGATTAGCGGTAATTATAAACACATTTGTGTAAACACATTACAAAACTTTAAACGCGTTTTTCTCGAAAACACGTTTTTAAAAATGGCTTACATTTCCCTGACCGCTGTAATTAACATATCGACCTGAAATTTAGAGAGCATACTCAAAAAATATGTCTTCACGGAATGACGGATCTTTTTTTCGATAGATACATTTTTGCATTTATTATTTATCTTTTTATGCGAAAAAAACGCGAAAATTCGATTTTTTTTTAAATTGCCGCCATTTTCCGAAATTTGTACTAAACGAAAGACCCATCCGTCATTCCATGACCAAAGGGTCACAGATTGATAATATGCTTTGAATTTGTGTTTCAGATCAACAAAGAGGGGGCAGTGATGTCAGCCGTTTACCTCCCGCGATTTGAGGACCTGTTTTCGCGGAGCTGCAACAGCCGCCATTTTGGTTTTTTTTTTCAAAAAAATTTTTTTTAACGTTCTGTATATCATGAATAAAAGCAAGAAAAAAACCGCACTCAAAAAGCTTTACTCGTTTTCTTAAAAAAAAATAAAATGTAAGCACCTGAAATATGGTACTCCAAGGACAAAGTCTCCCTTAAGTCAATCAGAGCAAAACTCTCGAAGTTATTGACTATTTAGTCCCGCTCCTCTAACATTGTAGCTCCGATTGCTCTAAACTTCAAACGCGTTTTTCTCGAAACCACTTTTTCAAAGTCCGTGTTCAGTGCCATTTGAAAACTACCTGACCGATTTATTACAAACTTGGTAAACACTTTCTACATATAAGATACCTCCCCCCAACGGTTAATTTGAGATTTTTTTTTACATTGAGGGGGTTTTTCACCCCCAAAATGGCGGAATTTTAAAAAACACTAAGGAACACTAAAAAAAATCTTTTCAAACTTCAATAATAAAATGCATATTCGTGTGAAGGTGAAAAAAAAACATTTTTAACGCGGTTTTCGAGCTATTTTTAAGGAGAGTTTCCGAGCGCTAGAAAACGCTTTGAGCGATCTCACGCCGGTAGAGGCCGTTCTCGACTCTTGTAAGCCTATTTGGGAAAAAAGTTACCGACCAACAATGGTTTTGTTTTCTACCAGTAGGTGGCATTACATTACGGAAAAAAGTCATCAGCTGTAGCGTATATAAAATAATTGACTTGAAACACGTTTTTCTCCGAACCATGTTCATGAAATCGGCACGCAGCAGAACTCGAACAATTTTCGTTCAATCGACTTGAAATTTTAACTGTAGTTTCTTAGATTGCGTTAACAGTCAACTACGAGGGCTTTTTCCGATCAATTGAAAATTGTAAAAAATATATCACTTTTTATATGAAAATTATGGTCGAAAAAAAAAACTTTTTTTCAAATTCGTCTCTATATTCTTTCTTTCATTATTTTTTAATTTCCCCCCGTACTAGATTGCTGAAAGTAATATAATTAACGATTATATTTTACTCTTAGCTACAGGATTAAATTTACAACAGTTCTACTGCGTGCTGGGGAGTGGGTTGGCTGAAAACCAGTAGCGATATAGCGACTCGTGCGTTGCTATTTTGTATTCGTTTGAGAAATAATTTTTTTACATACTTCAATATATACCATATAAAGCCTGAAAGTTCTTTTGTCCATGTGTTTTATTCCTTTGTTTGAAAAAATTCTAGAGAAAACGGTCGAAAAATGGGCAGGTCTTCGCGAGGCAGGCGGCAAGAGGGAAACGCATATGCTTAGACACGGGCGCCTGTAATGGCTGCCAACCCCGAATAATACTTTTTTAGGTTACGTAAAATAAATAAATTTCAGCTAATAAATATGTGGAATAAATATAATTGACTGTTTAGAAACGTTATTGTCTTGTTTTTCAAAAATTAACATTGCGAATAAGTTATTAACCAAGTCGAAATGTGGCAAACGCGAAATTTAGTTCTCAGTAACTGGTATCACTGAGCTCAGATACGAACGCCACATCGTGAGCGCGTAGCTGTCAAACACCCTTCGCGGATTCCGTTCTTTGTCCGTCGAAAATGAAAAGATGGAAGGGAAAAATGCAAATCGAAAAAAAGTACAATCGACGGTTGGAGCAAGTACAACCTGGAAAGCAGCGGAAAGAGATAGTTGAGCTGGGAAATAAATGCGCAGTGCGACCGTAATTGTTTTGAAGGTTATGTCGAAACTCACGCACTGCAGCTTCTGTAAAGAATGATTCAAAATATTTAAATACTCTTTTCAAAACCGCAAATAAAATGTATAGCAAGGACGCAATAGTTTGTGCGTTTCAAATTTCGGTGCCTATTAAAAATGGCCGACTTGACAGCAGCGTTACCCCGTGCCGTAGGGCGCTTTATCGTTTTACGCAAATGAGCGGAAATTTCCTGTTTTATTTCACAAATATCTCGAAAACGAGACAGACAAAACGCTGTACTCTTCGTTGAGATTATTGATAAAAATCTCAAGATTTTTTTCCCGCTTATTTCCATTCAATTCTTATGATTTTTATTATGTTGCGACAGTCGTATTAGAGTTCCCATGAAGCTTTTGCTATGTCACCCGTGTATAAGGGCCTAACTTCAACACTTAATTGCTCAATAATCACGCCGACGAAGTACTTGAAATTTTACCCAGAGTCGAAAGGCCTGTTCGCAAATATCCTCAATAAATTTCAGCAAATTCTCATTACCGCCGCATAGCGAAGCGCTCGTTTTCTATAGGGTCGCGACGTCTCGCACTATGTCGAAGAGTCGAGTTCCGATAGGCGACGATCGCTGCGCGCGCGCGTGTGTGTGTATTCGCTACGCCGGCCGCGTGCAGAAAGAAGTGACCTCGCACGCGATTCGGTCGCAACGAAAACCCACACCATATATGAGGCATTCTTCATCAAATGGGCCACTTTTTTTTCAACCTCTCCAATTTTTTTCAACATCTGCCCGTTTGAAATATTAGTCAAAAGGAACGTCTGTGATTTTTTAAGGCGTTCGTTCAGGATTTTCAATGTTTCATTACGAACACTGTATCCGAAAAAATATTCATCAAACAAAAAAAAACATAAGAATGAAAACTTTTCATTTTTTCCGCTTTATCGAAAAAAATCGAAATCAAAATTTTTCTGCATTGAGAAAATTGAAATTTGGCAAAAAAATGAGAATAACTTTTTTTTAAATCTAATAACACACTTTCGATTTCGGTACAAATTTTACAGGATGTCTGTCATTGGGTAATGAGTCTGCGATTTTTTTTCAGCATGGTACCTGCAATTGTTAGAATGAAAAAAAAATAAAAACCCTGCGAAATCTCATAACCGCATACATGCGGTTATAAAAACCCTGCGAAATCTCATAAAAAGCCTGTGAAATCTCATAACCGCACATATGCGGTTATAAAATCCCTGCGAATCTCATAAAAAGCCTGCGAAATCTCATAACCGCATATATGCGGTTATAAAATCGCTGCGTAATCTCATAAAAAAATCAAAAGCCTGCGAAATCTCATAACCGCATATATGTGGTTATGAGAATTCGCAGGGTTTTTTTTTCATCCTCACCATTTCAGGTACCATTCTGAATTTTTTTTAGCAGACTCTTTACCCAATGACAGACATCCTGTAAAATTTCAGAATCCAAAGTGTGTTATTAGGTTTAAAAAATGTTATTCTCATTTTTTTGCCAAATTTCAATTTTCTCAATGCAGAAAAATTATAATTTTGATTTTTTCCGATAAAGCCGAAAAAAAAGAAAGTTTTCATTCTTATATTTTTTTTTGTTTGGTGTTTTTTTCGGATACCGTGTTCGTAATGAAAAATTGAAAATCCCGAACGGACGCCTAAAAAATCTAAAAAAATCACAGACGTTCCTTTTGACTAATATTTCAAACTGGTAGATTTTGAAAAAGATTGGAGAGGTTGAAAAAAAGTGGCCCAGTGATGAAGAATGCCTCATATATATGTGTATGTATCGAATGATACACAAAACTAAATTTAGCGACCATAGCACGCTTCGTGGCATGCGCTCGCTCTGCAGAAGAGCGGGGAAACATTGTTCCATTGACCATTGTATGGACAAATGGGCTCGACGCGATTTCATTTTTCGACGACGGTCATTGGAGGAATTCTAATAACGGTCGTACTATCTAGCAAACAGGGTTGCTAGAGACTCGTCCTGTGGATGGTTCGTGACATTGTACCATCTTTGTTTAAAGAATTTAAACAAATAAGCTCGAGTACGATTTATATTCTCGATCCAGCATATTGTCGATGAATTCGATTTCGGCGAAATTATCACGCAACCGTATCGGTCGAGATTGACTCTGCGAACGACTGGTAAAGTTTCACAAGCAATGCCTATTGTTTCAACAAATACGTCTGAAATTCTTTCTCTCTGCCGGGGTTTCGGCAGGTTTTCCGGGGCTAGCGTTTCCTAGCAATGGAAATCACCAGACTCGCTTTGCGAGAGGGCGGTGAAATTTTACAATTAATTCCTATGGATTAAACAAATACGTTCAGCATTTTTCTCTCTGCCGGGATCTATCTTCCTAAAAAATCTTTCCTAAAAAAAAGTGTCCTCGTGGTGGTCAGGGTAATTCATGATAAATTTATCTGAAATTAAAAAACTAAATTATTTCTGTTAGTAGATAAGTATGGCTCGTGATTGGACGAAGGGTTTAAACAAAGAGTGAAATTTGAATTTTCGACAGAGTTGTATGCAAAATAGTTCATTTTTCGGTACAATTTACACTACGTATAGCCTTGTAAACTTAGTTGCAATCGAAAAAAACCTACGTTCAATCACTAGTCAATGCTATTTTGAACAAGTGTGCAAAATTTTAATAAGATCGGTGCATTGGTTTTTGAGAAATCGTGTCCACCGACTTCAAAAATAGTGTTTTGAGAAAAATTCGTTTACCTGCGTCACGCCCGGCCGGTCTTTCTCAACGGGGAGAATTCCCAAAGGTTCTCTCTCCTACACTTTTACTCCGATTGACTTAAAACTTTGGGAGAATATTCTAGACATATTATAGAATATTCTAGACGTATTGTACATAATAAAACAAAATTAATGTATTTTTTAAATTTTCAAACCCACGTAACCCCTTAAGAGCTGTTGTACAGGAAATACTCGAAGAGAAATGAATGTTGTAAATGAAATCTTTGAAGAGAAAGAGTAGAGTACACGATCACGAATTCAATTTTTTGTATTATTACTACTCCGACATGCAAAATATTTAAAGACCCATTTGCAGGATAATTGTCATTTTCTCAACAATCAGAGTCAGCGCCGCAGATACGTCCTCGAATTCTATCACCGACGAAAAATATTCACACCATCCCTGTGATGAACATTTAAAAAACGCATTTGCCGGTATTGGTTGGATATCATCAACGATAACAGTCAACACTGGCTCCCTGAATTCCTTCTCCGACAAGTCATATTCACAACGCTACCCTGTTGAAGAACTTTTGTACTGGAAAGACTCATCCGCGACTCTATCCGTGAAATCTTGGCACGGAAACAGTCAGGCAGACGATCATGTATCTAAATTTTTTGCATTACAACTCTGCCGTGCAAAGCATTTAAACACTTATTTGCAGGTTACTGATCCGTTACCCTCAGCGATCAGAGTTAGCGCTGCAAATACTTGCTTGAATTCTTTCACCGACAAGGGATCGTCCATTAAGGCGTTACCCCCACTTGTAGCGCAAAAAAAGCCTTTTTCATGAATTTTTTAAAAGAAAACTACAAAACTTTTTTAATCGATCAATATACCATCTTAAAGAAGACATCTTGAAGAACTTTCACCAATTTTTTTATTGAAAAATATTACATTGTTTAGTGGCAAATGGCCGTCAATGAAATAATGTTTTTATATAGAACGTTTGCGGTGACTAACATTGCGGCGAAGTGGATCATCTGAAAAAAAAAATGCGGATGGATTTAGTCAAATATAAGTATGAACTAGTCTTTAATCGAAGGATTTTAGAAAGTATTCATTTTTCACAAAATGGCGGACAGTCAAAGTTAATGGTTCGATTTTAACGAAAAAAAACGGCCATTTTTTGGCTATAAAACGGCCATTTTTTTTTAAGAAAAATCGAGTGATTAAAGACTACATTTTTATGTATTAAATAAGCCTGCAAAATTTCAAGAAGATCGGTTCATTAGTGTTCGAGTAATCTTGGTCACCGACTTCAGAAATGCCATTTTGAGAAAAACGCGTTTAAAGTTTCTCTTTCAACGCGAATTCTTCTCTTTCAACGCTCATATCTCAGTCAATTTTGTTCGGATCGACTTGAAATTTTCAGGACATATTCTCAGATACTTATACTTAAAAAAAATGCAATAAAAAAAATCGATTTGTTCAAAATCGCAAGGGGGGTAACCCCTTAATCACGTGAGGTTTTTTGCCCACTTTGTGAGCCCTCCACCCCCTCATGTTGATGTGGGGTCGTCCATAATTTACGTGAGGCTCAAATAGGGGAGGGGGAGAGGATTTGGATAACAGAAACCTCACCGCATAACACCATGGGGAAGGGGGGGCCTCAAAAAGTGGCCACAAAACCTCACGTGCTTGATGGACGATCCCCAAGGAATATTCACACTATCACTGTGTTAAACATTTGGAAAACCTATTCGCAGGTTATTCTTCCCATTTCCTCACCGATGACAGTCAACGCTGAATTGAATTTCACCAAACCCTTCCCCGACGAGTAACATTCACACCGCTACTGTATTGAGGAACTGTCGTATGGGACGGCTCGTACGCGACACTATGTATGAAATATTGGCGCAGAAACAGTAGAGCACTACATCACAAATCTAAACTTTGTGAATTATTACAACTTCGACATGCGAAACATTTAAAAACTTGTTTGTGGGTTACTAATCTGTTTCCCTCGGGGATTAAACTCAGGGCTGCGAATTCTTCCTCGAATCCCTTCTTCATCCTCGGTGTTCGAGTTCATCCTCGGTGAGTTGAGGCTCAGGATTCTCCGTGCGACACGAAAAGTCGCAGCAAAGCGCGACGAAAAAAAAAAAACTATTCTATCACACAACTATTCACACATTGCACGAAATATATTTTAAACGAATGTGCGAGGTTATAGCTACTGCTTCCGACCTGTCAAAAAACAAATTGTTCTGGAAGGATGCGAGAGCGGTCGGTAAAGACGGAACGATGCGGGCTGCGCGCCGCCTGTGAGAACACAGATTAACTAAATTTCCCGTCCGCTAGATAATATTGTGAGCTCTGTCGGTACAGTTTTGCTACAATTGTGTCAACATTTCAAAATGACTTGTCTCCGCCATTGATTGATGAAAACAGGTGAAACAAAGCTTGAAATATGTGCTTTTTCACAGCTTAGAGGATGGTTCATATCAAATTACCGAAAATGCGATGCAATGGTTAATATTTCACAATTTTCCCATGGTAACCACAAACTGTAAGTTTTTTTCGAAATTTTGGAAAATGGCGAGAACGATCCCCTCGGAGCAAATGTCCTGCACGTACACAACGGATTTCATTCTAATTGGTTGCTGCGTTTGGGAGAAGAGTTATTTCGAAATTTCGAGCTAGTCTGGTGGCACGTGGCCTTAAGGTAGTACGAGCGCGCAATCTTGTATTCTATAGATTTTCTTCAAATTTTAACCAGACGTTGTTCATATCATTATGCACGTTTGACTGCATTCTCAGAACAGTCGACTATTTAGATTGGGAGATAATGGGTTTTAAAATTGCAACTTTTAACACTGCACGGTCTGCATTGAAATTTAGACAGAACAAGTTTCCGTAAAAAATATTTGTCCCCTATAATGAGAAGACATATGGCAACCGCATCGTTCGACGTATCCAATAATGTGAGTTTGCGCGGCATATTTAAAATAATACTGCAACACAAATTTTTATTTGGAAGTAATTTTTTATCGAACAAAGTTTTTATTAGTTATGAATGAACCAAAACTTTTATTCGTTAATGAAGATAACATAAACAATATAAAATATTAATATTTACAATCCAAATATTTTTTATGACAAAATTTTTAACTATAGGGACACGATAATTTTTTTTTCTCAAAATACTGAACAATACTGATCTGCGGTATTGCCATATGTCTTCTTATTATAGGGGAGAAATATTTTTCACAAAAAATTATTCTGTCTAAATTTCAATGCAGACCCTGCAGTGTTAAAAATTGCAATTTTAAAACCCATTATCTCCCAATCTAAATAGTCGACTGTTCTGAGATGTTACTCAAACATGCATAATGTCATGAACAATGTCTGGGTAAAATCTGAACAAATTCTATAGAAATCAAGGTTGCGCGCTCGTACCACCTTAAGAAGGTTAGGTCAAAATATTTGCAACGAATAAAAAAATTAATAATGCAGCAATGGTTTTTAATTTGATTTAGCATTGATTATAAGCCCTAAGCTGGGAGTTTCAACAAAAAATAAAGACATTTGATTGGTGAAATTGGATAAAAAAAAGACATTTTTTTAATTCTATCAGTCCCTTGGAAGATATTACAGTCCTCTGTCACGAATTTTCACAAAATCGTCCATTAGTTGCAAAATAAGGCGAAAATGTGTCGGCATTTTTGAAGTTATATGTTTAATTTATTACTGCCTTCCGTTGTACATGCTTTGCTTTTTATGTTTGAGAAAAAAACATGCATAGACCAGCATTGTATGTGCCACCTTCGAATTAGTGGAAAAACACCCATATAGGGTGTCTCAAAATGACCTGACATTTTAATTTATTAATAAAACATATTATTTATTTGAAAAGTATGAATATTTTCGTTTTAATATAAGGTAAAAACGTGGAGATTATGTGTGGAACACAATATCCGATAAATGGCATAAACGGCATGGACTAGGAAGACATATTCTTTGAACAAGATGGCGCAACCTGCCACACTGCGTGCGATTTGACACCATTGGACTTCTATCTTTGAGGTTTTTTAAATAGGCGAGTGTATGCTAATTATCCACAGACCGTTCCGGAGTTCAAAGGAGCAATTGGACGCACGATTAGAGATATTAGTCCGCAATTATGCCAAAGAGGTATTGAAAATTTTGTCAAAAGAATGAAGGTTTGCAAACAGGGACGAGGCGGCCATTTATCGGATATTGTGTTCCACACATCCATGTTTGTACCTTATATTAAAACAAAAATATTCGTACTTTTCAAATCAATAATATGCTTTATTGATCAATTAAAATGTCAGGTCATTTTGAGACACCCTACATATACAGACAAAATCGAATTTGTCAATTTCTCTCTCGGTAAACGTCCACTTTACTCTTGACAGTTTCCCGTGTCATTGGGGCGGGTAATATTGTAAATACAGCCTGAAAATGCATTAAAATGATAAACACGATCAACGAAAAGCAAATTTGGCATGAACAATTTAGCACTTGTCATGTCGGTAGATTCCTTCAAATAACGATTGAGCATTTTTTAAATCGAAAACGGGGTCAAACACTAATTTTTTAAAATTCATGCAAAATTACTGATAAAACGGAAATAGAGAATATTACGTAATTTTGAGATCAACCGCAAACGCGAAAAGGTGACCATTGTTTTTGAAATGTAGTCATTAGATTTTGATGCTCGTGGGCACCCGCCCACATTCATGGGTGTTCGCAGGGTCATTATGTAGCCATGGGTGTGTTACTATGAGCAACAACTTTCATGACGTTGCCATAACCACTGCGCAGAGAATAATTTATTTTCGGTTCAAAAGCTTTTTTTCCTGAATAAACAAAAGGGCCAAAGAAGCCTCCAATGTTATTCGGTCGAATTTCCGTCGTAATAAATTGTCGGAAAAAGAGGTCGAACAATGGTGGCGTCTCGTTGAAAAACTCAATCTTAAAAATATATAGAAATGATGATAACGTTCAAGAAGACTACTGACAATAATTTCTTTATGTTATCATGTACCTATTCACTTTTTAATAATTAGCTATTGTGAATGCAGGAAAAATTTCCAACCGATTTTTCGGGGACTCTCGACAGCACGGTTTACGTCAAGAACCCCAGAAATATGTAAAAACGAAAAATTCAAGATCAATGGCCGTGAATATAAATGACCAATCATTGCCTACAACTGTTTACGTTTTATTTATTGCACGATAAAACAAAACTTCAACGAGGTAAATGTGCACAGCTGGCACAACAGGAGATTACAAGTGGCACTCTGTAAAATTGACTTCACGATTTGGTGTCATCGAGGTATATATAATCCTCGTACGTTTGAAGCAGCATCACATTCTTGACAACGAAAAACTCAACGACAACCATCATGTCTAAGCTCGCAATCGTTATTTTCGCCGTTCTCCTGGTCTCCGTGAGTATACCCACCACCCAAATAATAGAAATATTTACCAGCAATAAATAATAAAGGAGCTGAATAACGTTATCATTTATAAGCACTGGAATACTGAAAAGTAACGCCTATATATTCACTTGAGAATTTCATTTCAATTATAAAACGCAGCGGAGCGTATGTCGAACTGAAAATATTATTAAATCTAAACAAACACACGAATAAATTAAAATTGCAATTACAACTGTCAACTTGGGTCGATAAGTAAAAATATGTCGGAATGAAAAATTACAATTTTTTTAAGAACTCTGAATATTGTAAACTACATCTGGAACATCGATGTTAACATTTTGCAGTTTTTAGCCGGCCAATAATGATCCTACTAACGAGCAACGCGCTTACCAAAAATTACCTTTCTTGCAAGTCATAAAAAAACCGCTTTACCGAATTTAACATTATGTTGGTATATTCAAACTGACTTTACCGCGTGATATACATTTGCAACGATAAAAAATCGATTTCTTTTTATTTTCTGTAAACGATAGCACTATATATGTAGAATATTTTCCCAAAGCAAATATTGTTCAAAAGGAAATTCGAAAAACGTCAAAGGGTAAAACTCAAAAACTATGAAACCGATTGAGTCGAAACTTGGTAGAAATATTGATAATATTGCTAACTTCTAGTTGACGAGAAATGTTTTTAAAAAATTATTTAAAAAACCACTTTGTAAAACCAAATTTTGGAGAAAATTTGCGTGAATTTTGATTTTTTTGTAAACGCGTGTCATTCTCTTAAATTTGTATTTCCTCCATTTTAAATACCGTCGAATATAAACTGCACATGTTCTAACTGACGAAACTTTTAATTATTTTGCAAATCAAAGTCTACGGGAGGCTAGACTGTACGGCGATTCGCGCCTCCCGCGGTAACCTCGCTGTAACACTTTACTCAGCCATTTTGATGATAAATTAATTTAATAAAATTGTTTCTTATACTTAAACATACTATTTAAGTATACCCATAGTTTGATAAATGTGGAATAATTATTTCTCAGTTTTTTAAATCTCTCACAATTGCTTAATTTTTTCCCGCCTTAACGATCGTGCACCGCGGCCACAAATGGTATGGAACCGAGAGGAAAAACTCTCGCACAGATGATACTTTTATTGCTAAAAATCCTTGAAATTGCTCATTCAAGAGTTTGGTATGGTATTTGGTCACATTTCTAGGTGGCCTGCGACCGAAAGGCACAGAGGGAGGCACAGAAAAAACTCGAGGGTGCCCGAGCGGCATGCATTGCGAGCATAAACCAAGCATCCAGAGCGATCTCGCAAAAGTACCATGCTACGGTGGAGCAGTTACCCACCCTAGAGCAGAGAGACGTAAGGAAGCAATACAGCGTAAAAAAAAAAACGAGCGTACACTCGAATGCAACATTTTCGTGAACTTTCCGTAATGATGGTAAATACGTCGACTTCGTTTGAACACAGACGATGTTTGAGATCGTAAGCGACGCCACCAACAAACTCAACGCACTCATACCGGTCGCTCGCTGCGCATCCACCATCGAAGTGGCATACGACGTGGAGACGGCTTTCGGAGGCATTGTTAATTGCTACCCAGACGTAAGCGCAATAATCATAAAAAAAAAAGAAATCCTTCAAGGATTGGCGATTTGTTTCGAATACTTGTATCGCGAAGTGATGTCATTTTACCGTCACTTAACCTCAAATTACTCCTTCGCGATCAACGACAGCTACGATCAGCTTGGATGAGAGTAAACGTCTACCGAATTCTTGAAAAATTTTAAGGGTAGACCCACGAGGGATGCTCATGTTTGCAATTTGTTTTTTTTTTATATCACGGCCGGGCAATAACGAGATGAAATTTTTGTTTTCTCACCAGCTGGCGGCCTCTGTTTCCGAAATCACTTACGAAGCTTACAACGACTTGCATGCACTTGTCGAAAATTTCCAGTAATTGATGCTTCAATTGGTGAAATCCAGAAAATTCATTCAACGCGGGATCGACCAATCGATTGTCCAAGAATCGATTCTATATGTCGCAATATCGAATGAAGCTGTGCTCCTTTGAGAAACATTGGTTAATTTGGCAAGTAAATATTTTATACGCTAATATATTCTGTCAGAACCGAAAGTTACTTCGGAGGACGAATTGACAAATAAAGAAAACATTGCCTGATGAATGTGTTATCTGGAATTTTATTCAAAACTCCCAATCTCAACTGTACGCAATATTTTTATAACGTTGGCATAAAAGCTGTACAGGGAAAAAGTAGTTTTCGAGGGGCAAGCGTTTTTCACGAATTCCAAAAGGGTCGCTTGACATTTTTTGTCGATTTCGACCCTCACGATGGAAGGAGATGAAGGTAGTACAGTAGCTCAGAATTTAATGTGAAATGATCTCCTACACAACGTCTTAGGCCGGGGCTAGTTAGAGGTTAGTTCGATCTTGGGTGTTATTGCCAGGCACAGTTGAAAGTCAAATTCAACATTTCGTATGAAAAACCTCATTTTGCATTATACTGGATGTCCACATTTCAATATAACACCGATTTATCTTGAAAAGTACTGCTGCCACGAAGTATTGAGCAGGGTCTCATATACGAGTCTGAAAACGGCCACGATATGGTAGTTTTCGTTACATTTTCCGCCACTACGTAAATAATAAGCTAACTGAATACGAAAATTATTGATAGACACCGTCGTAATTGGGATCATCTGCCTAACTAAATGGAACTCTCGTTAACACGATCTTGAGGGCTTACATACACCTGGATAGGCCAAAAAGATCGATTTTTCAAAAAGGTACTCATTCGAAAGTACTATCCTTTGAGTACGTACCCTGAGAATTTCATAAGGAAATTCGCAGTAATGACGAAGTTATAGCATTTTGTAACTGACCGGGTAAGCAACGACTAACGGCCCGAGCAAACTTTAAACGCGTTTTGCTCGAAACAGTGTTTTGAAAATCGGTACCAGAAATATCTCCGCAACTCTGGACCGATCGGTATCAAGTTTTGCACAGTTATACTCCACTCAGTAATCTAGTACTTTTCAAGCCGTTTTTTCGATACCTCCCATGTAGGTTTCGCCAATCGAACCGTAACGGCCAATACTTGGACCAATGTTGGCGGGGCGATAATCGATTACCCAATTGTACGCCAATGCTCTGCTGGGTATTGACTAGCCAACATTGGTTTGCCGATACGAGGCTAATGTTCGGCTGAATATAGACTCGCTAATCATTGGTTTGTCGATACGAGGCCGATGTTTGGCGAAGTGTAGACTCGCCAATCATTGGTTTGCCGATACGCGGCCAATGTTCGGCCAAACATAGACTCGCTAATCATTGGCTTGTCGATATGAGGCCGATGTTTGGCGAAGTATAGACTGGCCAATCATTGGTTTGCCGATACGAGGCCAATGTTCGGCCAAATATAGGCTCTCTAATCATTGGCTTATCGATACGAGGTCGATGTTCGGCGAAGTATGGACTCGCTAATGATCGGCTTGTCGATACGAGGCCAATGTTTGGTGAAGTATAGACTCGCCAACGTTGGTTCGCCGATACGAGGCCAATGTTCGGCCGAGTAACACATGATCGAACCGCAATTAGTATATTGACGATTCATTGTTTCGCGTCGAAGTCATTGAGTGACGAGATAAATTCTTTTTACGAGTCCATTGGACATTACTCTTAACAAATATACTACCAAATCAATGCACTCATTGTTGGCCGATTCTCGAACGAGCTCATACGCGATACTCTGCCGATTTTTATGAACCATCCTACACTGATAGAAAAATTCGATTAAAATTTACTAACCGCGACTATTTTTTGTTTGTTTGAATGAACTAGATTTTTCGTGAAATACATTTTTTCCTATGGCATTCCATTATTGGAATTATTCATTTTAAATATATTATTTATGATATTATTTATGAAAATGCTATAACATGTCATTCGATAAAACTCTCTAATTATCACAATGATATTAGCTAATTGATATAGTTTATGTGATACAAGTAATGATGAGAATCCATTTGCTCTCTTATGCCATATCTGCGATTCAGATGTTACAAGCACTCGGTAGCATAGGAGCAGCGTGCGTAGCTATGAGGTAGGTTCAAGGTTCGAGTCTCATATAAGTGAAATATTTTCTTCGAACTAATCGTTTCAAAAGACCAGGCAATGACGAATTACAATACAAAAATAATTAATTTTTTTTTTTGGCAGTGCAGCACCAATTTTGGTGCTCTACATCGGGTCACAATTATCCGCCAAGACTCGGTTGATATTGAATCTTGACTTATTGTTTGCCGATTCTCGAATGAACTCCTACGCGATGCTCGGCCGATTCTCATAAGCCATTCTAGGGCCAATATTGATTGCGAATATCGGGCCGCTCTTATCATCCGAGGCTCGGTCGATGATCGGGCCAAGCTCGAATGCCAATGTTGGCAAGCTCGGCGTCGAGCATCGGCCAATCGTTAGCCAATACCGATCACCCTTCATGGGCTAACATAGTTTTTTTTCAGCATAAGTACTGAACAATTTTGAGGCGAAAAATCGCCCGTTTTATTCCAGTGGCTGCCATGACCCGAAAAAATTAATTTTTTTTATTTCGGCTCGATAAGTACTAGTTTTATCTATCTATTTAAGAATCAAATAGATTTTTTTTAGATAAAAATGACAGAGGCACCTCTAGTACCGCAAACGCTGTCAACAAAAACACGTCCCAGGAAAACGACTGTAACTTTTTTACCGTTTGAAATTGTTTAACCAAATTTTCACACAATGTAGATAAAATGTCATACTTTAAAATGTATATTACTTTTTTGCGTATAACATTCCGTTTTATACACAAAAAAATGGTTAAACATAACCTTACTTTTAGCCGTCTCAGGTGTGTGTAAGCCCTTAAGAGCATGAGATGGGACACGGACCGAGGTTATTTTTCCCATGACAACAAGGGAAATAGTAAGTGGCATGGGGGGAAGGGTGAGATCACAGAAGACCGTGGGCGGCAGACATCCTCCGATAGCAACGACGCATTCGGCGGCGAGCGGAATCAAAAGTGGATCTCGAAACGGTGCCTTGCGACATCATTGATGTTTGGCTTCGTTTCCAGATGTGTATGTAAAACCGTGGTATTGAGTGTAGTCAAGCGTTTCGGGTCCAATGAAGGACGTTAAAAAAAACTTTGTTTCGTTTACAATTCAAAATGGCGACGTTAGAACGGCCGACATATTTTTTTTTAACAATGGAAACATTACTTTTTTTCACCAAACATATGTCAGGCCAAAACTGACAACTTTTGTAAGAATTTTTTTTCATGGTGTCCATCATTTTTAGCATAAAATATTATTTTTGCTATTTTAGGGCTATCCAGGATGTACCATGAGGAGGTGAAGCCTTTAAGATCCCAAGTGTTAGTGAGCGTGTGTCTGACTTTGTTTGGGTTTGTTTAATAACCCAAACAGATCTAAACGAGGGTTATGTCTCAGCGGCTTGTCACTTCCAAACCCCCCAAACTCACACACACACGCACACTTACAGTTGGGATGTTAAAAAGTTTACCTCAACGTAACACGTCTTCGATGGTGCTGAAATAGTCAAAAATCGTGTTCTAACCTAAAAATGATGGTCTTTATAAAAAAAAATGCCCACAAACATCTGTGGGCATTTTTGTGGGAGTTAGTTTTGGCCTGGCAAAGTTTTTGGTGAAAAAAATCGTATTTTCATTTTTTTAAACATGTCGGCCATCTTAACATCGCCAATTAAAATTATCGACAACTTTTTTTTCAAACATCCCCCTTTAAATCCTAAAGGTTGCACTATACTCAATATGTGATCGGAGCAGTATTTGTCGAGATAAATCAGGTGTGAGATTTAAATGAGACATCTAGTACATTCGCTAGATTTTTTAAACACGGTGAATGAGTATTTTCTTCTAAAGTATTATTTGATCAATGCGACTCGGAAGTAACAACACGTCAAAAAGTACTCAACGAAAAAAATACTCATTGATAGGGTTTTAAAAAGATCCCGAGGTAGGCTATGGGAGTATGCAGTAAAAAATATAGGTTCTCATTTAAGATTCTGAAGTGGCCCTTCACATTGGCAGCAACGCGCAAGGTCATAACTAACAGTCTTATATGTTTCGTCCTTCGGAACTAAACAACTTTTATTGCAAACATTTTTCATGGCAATGCGTATCTAGAGAGATAGCAGCTTGGGACACTTTGTTGTTGCGGGGACAGCAAACATTAAGTTAAATTGGGCAGAATAAATCAATAAATAGTTGGTTAATAGAAAAAAATGTGATGTGAAAAAATGTGATTAAATGGAAAAATTCGAAGAAAAAAAGTGAAAAAAATAGAATGTGACCGAGTGGTTAATAGAAAAAAGGGATTCTCACGAGGTACTCGGAACGAAGTGTTTTTCCTGAAAGTGTTCGAAAGTATATTTCGATTTATAAACGATTGATAAACTGACCAAAAATATCAGTTTGATCACATATTCACGTCAAATCTTTATAAATTTTTTTTTTATATTTACTTTTTTTGGCCAACAACGGTGAAAAACACGTTTTTTTTATTTTTTCGAAAAATGTCCGCCATTTTGTTATTTTAGCATATATCAAAAATCGTATGGTATGCGCTATAGCCATTAACATACTGAATCTAAAACTGTTTGATTTTTTTGTTCCGGATGATCCATCTCCGAGATTTCATCAACAGCACACGGCTACAATTTTTTAGGAATTTTTTTTGACTACCATTTTTGCTTATAAATAGTTACTTAAATAAATAAATTTTTTTTTTGTGTATTTCGACAGTGAATTTATTAAGTGTAACAACTTTCATATTCATAATATAAACCTATAAGAAAAATTCATGAAATTAGCCTTTTTTAAGGGTCTAAAGTGAGAATAAATCTTGGAGTCCGGGCATCCTGTACATATCTGTATGGAATGCTTTGTAGCTGAAAATTCACGATACTCGAAACTAGATCGCGGGCTGATAAAATTGATGACCGCCAATGAAAATATCTTCAATAAACCTTTCATCGATACTTGAAAAATTCAATACCGCTCGCTCTTTCGTTCGATAGCACCGAGTCTGTATTTCATTATATTTGAAAAGACGAAAATCTTATAAGATCCAGGGATGGCGAGAAATTTAATCTCAATTAAAATTATCGCCAACGAGGTGACATGATTTTGAAACAAGTGCGAGAAGCCAAGTTAAATATTTTAACACTGTAAAATGTCAGACGAGCAACGAGAATGCTGAATTTCTCATGTGAGAGTAAATTCACGAAAAACGCGATTTTTACATTTTATTCGACACGCGGTTGGACTCGTCGCATCTCAGGTCACCTATGCCTATTTCGAGGGAATTGATGAGCTTTACGGGCGTATCGCCGGAGGAGAGAGACGTGTTCCACTTGATTATAATTTCCGTACAACGAGATCTCAAGTCATAATGAAGGAAAAAAACCATTTGAGGTTAATTGTCCCGATATGATCATCTTGCATGTAATCTGACTTTTTCAATAAATGTTATTCGATTACTTTGTAGGTTTTTCTTGTTTGAATACAGCCGTTAAAAATATTTCCAAATCTTCCTATAAAACAAATTCGTCGTTATCTTTTTTTCTGTATTTTGAGTATGAACATGATTCCTCTGGAATGTAACTATCCAGACTTCATATACACTAGCAAGCTGAAGAGGTACTAAAAATGCAAAAATATCAGAACAAAATATTGCCTGAAACTGGACATTTATGTAGTTCCTTCCTGAAAAATGAAAAAAATAACGATCACAGGTATCTCACAATAAATAACGAAAATTTGCAACCGTTTTCCTCATTCATTCCTCCAGAGAGCTGTAAACGGGGATATATATTGGGTTACTGGTGTCTCTAGCTGATAATGCTTGCCAAAGCAGTACCTTCTACATCTACTTTCATCATTTTTGTGGCTTACGCTTTTTTTTTCTACAGACCTTGACTCTTATGAGATAGTGTCCCAGGCGAGGGCGCCATTCCTCTCGTCATTCTTAACCGTATAATTTTTCAATTAAGGGGTTGCAATTAAGGGGTCTCGAAGCCAAAAATAGCACATTTCGTCTATTAAAAAAAATTATATATGAATTATTTTATTCGAAATGTTAAGCACATAAAAAAGCAACATTTCAACAATATTTTTAAAAAATTCATCCGAAAATTTGGGAAATTCAGCTGGTGGGACCAAGCTTTTGGGTGATGCCTAAAAAAAGTGTCCTCGTGGTGGTCAAGACAATTCATGATAGATTTATCTGAAATTAAAAAACCAAATGTTTTCTGTTAGTAGATAAGTATAGTTCGTGATCGAACGAAAGATTTTAAAAAATGGACATTTAAATTTTTTGCAGGATTGTCTGCAAAATAGTTCAATTTTTGGTATAATTTACAATACGTATAACGTTGTAAAATTAGTTGTAATAAAAAAAAACCTTCGTTCAATCACTAGGCAATGCTATTTTGAAGAAGTATGCGAAATTTCAATAAGATCGGTGCATTAGTTTTTGATAAATCGTGTCCACCGTCTTCAAAAATAGTGTTTTGAGAAAAATGAGATATACCTGCATCGCTCCCGACCGGTCTTTCCCATCGGGGGGAATTCCCAAAGGCTCTCTCTCCTAGACTTGTACTCCGATTGACTTGTAGCTTTGGCAGAATATTCTAAACATATTCTCTTGAAAATTCGATTAGATATTTCATTACATAATAAAATATTTAAAAAAAATGGATTTTTTGAAAGTTTAATCCCACGTAACCCCTTAAAACTGTAAATCCGTGTGATCCTTGGCAAATTATATTATATCGATTGGACCTGCAGTCAATTGCAATTGTTAAGGGAGACTTTGTCCTTGAAATCGGCGGGAGATGTTCGCGGCTCAACATGAGCAGCTAGAAGAAGTGGAGGGATGCCTCTATGGACCAGACACTGCTGCTTAGCGGTAATTATAAACACATTTGTGCAAACACATTACAAAACTTTAAACGCGTTTTTCTCGAAAACACGTTTTTAAAAATGGCTGACATTCTCCTGACCGCTGTAATTAACATATCGACCTGAAATTTGGAGAGCATACTCAGAAAATATGTCTTCACAGAATGACGGATCGTTTTTTCGATAGATACATTTTTCCATTTATTATTCATATTTTTATGCGAAAAAAAACGCGAAAATTCGATGTTTTTTAAATTGCCGCCATTTTCCGAAATTTGTACTAAACGAAAAACCCATCCGTCATTCCATGACCGAAGGGTCACTGATTGATAATATGCTTTGAATTTGTGTTTCAGATCAACAAAGAGGGGGCAGTGATGTCAGCCGTTTACCTCCCGCGATTTGAGGACCTGTTTTCGCGGAGCTGCAACGGCCGCCATTTTGGTTTTTTTTATTCAAAAAAATTTTTTTTAACGTTCTGTATATCATGAATAAAAGCAAGAAAAAAACCGCACTCAAAAAGCTTTACTCGTTTCCTTAAAAAAAAAATTGTAAACACCTGAAATATGGCACTCCAAGTACCAAGTCTCCGTTAAATGAAAAAGTGAATTGAAAACTAAACAAAAAATCATTGCCTGGCTAAATGATAATTTTGGGAAAAGCACTTATGAATGCTGCGAATGATATTGGTTTACGACCATAAGAAATGTAGACGAATTGTTCAATAATTTGTTCCAAATGAATTATTCAATAAACAAAAGAAAAATGTGTCTTTGCTGTCTTGTGAGATGGTTGTATTAATCTTCGTTCGAATTCTTTGAGTTCGAACTTTTTCCACCTTATTATTGTCTCTGTTCACTTGATAATACTATGTTATTGCAAACGAAGGAAAACTTTTCCACTGGCATTTTCGGGTACATATGTCAGCACGGTAATTTTTTTCTAAGATGCTCACAAATATGTCACGGCGAAAAAATAGAAGATCAAATGCGGAGGATATATTTTACTCTGTAATCCGATTTGTCCACAAGTGTCTACGTTTCATTTATTGGGCGATGAAAAACATCAGCGTGTTAAATGTGCACAGCTTACAGAACAAGAGATTACAAGTGGCGATCTGTGAAATCATCCGCACGATTAGGCGGTATCGGGGTATATATAAGCCTAATTCGATTGTCGTGGTATCAAAATCGTGACAACGATAAACTCAACGACGACAATCATGTCGAAACTCTCACTCGCTATTTGTGCCGTTCTCCTGGTTTTGGTAAGTATACCAAATGTCCATAATCATTAAGAGCACCGAGGAAAAAAAGGCTTTTTATTGAATTGAGAATTCCACTGAAATTACGAAATACAGCGAAGCTTACGCCGGGCCGAAAATGTTATGAATACAGAGGAATAAATATCAATTGCAATGAACATTTATGTCTGGGAAAATTTATGGGTAGGATAATGCTGGAATTTTGAATGATAAATTATTTAACAACTCGAAAAATTGTACACTACATTTGAGACATCGACATTGACAAGCTGCAGTTTTGTGCCCGCGAGTAATAACCCTCGTAACGAGCAATGCATTCGAAAAAAATTGCACCTTATGCAAGTCTTAATAAAATTCGTTTAATGAAATTCAAGGTTGTTATGGGGTCTAGCTGTCGGGGATCAAATAGGCGGGGAGCGCCCTGTACTTATGCATGAGGCTGATTGATTTTTACCAACCGTTAGCTATAAAACAATCGTCACATTAAAGGTACGCTTCCGGACAATTTTTTTGATCCCTTCTTACAAACACACGCATTTTTTTACTTACGATGATCAAATGAAATATTTTCATTACTTTGTGCAACTATTTCCTATAATTTGTTCTCGCTTAATTAACGCGAGACGAATTGGCAACGTCGGGAATCGTGTGTCATATGATATTGCTTCTTGTGAGGCAGGGTCTTACATACACGTTTTGAAACACCGGTCGTATTTGATAGGCGGCGAGTAGGCCGCTTGGTGTCCAAGCTTTTTTTTTCTTACCGTCGTCACCGTGGATCATTGTGATCGGGTTCTAATCGGAGATTAACCCAAACCGATCATAAAATGTTTCATCGCATAGGCGTATGTGTGTATAACAGTTGAAAATCGTTACGTGTATTAAGCAAAGTTCGATATGCCTAAATAACTGTTATTGACAATTTGGTAATAATGCAGTTCGAGGACTTTTCCGAAGCGCCACGGGATTTTTTTTTCGCCGTGAACTGCTTTGTTCACGACCAATGATATTTCGTCGGGGGAGGCTGACAATTCCCATTAATTCCACAAGTTATGGGGTTTTGACGGTTGCGGAAACGAGAAACACAAACGCAAACCCAAACAAACCCTCACTCCCCACTCCGAATGTAGGCGTTGAAATGTCCGTAATTGCGCTGTTTTGTCCCTCGTTTCCGCAAACTTTAAAACCCCATAACGTATTTAATTAATTGGAAATGTCAGCCTCTCCCGACGGAATATCACCTGCTATAATAAAATAAACAATTCAGTGTCTATTTAATTCAGTGAAAGTCCAGAACTTTCGGGTTCCGAGTGTGCAGGGTAACAATTCAGCTCAACTACCATTGCAATACAAAAAATAAAATATCAACCATTTTTATCATAGAGTTTTGCACGCGGTTAATATAGGTTTGGTTATATTTTTAAGCATGGGTGCATTAATTTGTTCATTTTAGCATGCAGATACATACTTTTTTCGCTTACTTTTCGTGTAATGGAAATTTCTTACAAAAGGGAAAGAAGAACCCGTTTATCGAGACATTACAGTCTAAAGTGTATGCGCTGTATGCAAGACCGAGACGTAGGATTTTGCTGTATTCTTCGCATACGACGCCCCCCTTTCCTATGCGCACCACGCGGCCGCAAGTTGAAGCAAAAACTGGACGCTAGGTGAACCTTCCCCCACTACCGTCGTTTCCAGATCTTTATGCAAGACCGTGTGCTTAGGTTGGCAGAAGTGCCGCGAAGTCAGAGAGAAACGCGCGCCGTTCCTAACCTCAAAATCGGCCGGCGGCGCTGTCGATAATGAATATCGATCCGAGTGAAAAGTTCTTTCGCTGGGAAGGTATACTGACAATAGCTGAAGGTATACTGACAATACTGACAATAATAGACAATAGGAAGGCTGCCGACAATCCGAAAGAAATCAAACACTTCAATAATTTCCCGATATGCTAAAAACTCCTTTATGCTTGAAGACAATTTCGCTGCATTTTGTCTTTTCCTAGAAGTGCCAAGGAACTCATCTTTTCTGAACGTAGATCTCAAATTAATATGAAGTAATAATTACTAATCAAGAGAATAGAACAAATAATATTCCTCGTTTTTACCCATGCATAATTACCGAATGTGAACAAACCCATGTAGAGGTTGCCATGAGTTGCCCAATGTTACGATCAGGCCAATATTCCGACCATCGTATAAGCCAACAAAAGAGAAATAATATTACCCATTACTGTTCCGCTCTAAACTCAAAACTGGCACAATATCGGCCCGTCCCTAAAGCCTGTCCTGGCCCATCTTTAAAAACTAATAAACAGCTGTGATAGTTAAACTAAATATGCCAATTTAAAAACTGGGGATACTAAAATACTGACAATTCCATTGGCCCAATATTGTTCCGTTATAAATTGAAAACCGGCACAATATCGGCCCATCGTTTAAAAACAATAAATAGTCGTGATGGTTGAACTATATTTGCCATTTTAAAAATTGATAATGCTAAAATACAAGCAATTACATGGGCCCATTATTGTCCCGTTATAAATTGAGAACCGGCTTAATATCGGCCCATTACTAAAGATTATCCTGGCCCGTCTTTCAAAACCAATAAACAACAGTGATAGTTGAACTGAATTTGCCAATCCTAAAGCTGGCAATCCTGAAATACTGGCTATTACATTGGGTTAATATTGTCTCCTTCTAAATTGAAAACCGACACAACATCGGCCCATAGTTAAAACCTATTATGGCCCATCTTTTAAATTCATTAAACAGTCATAATAGATAAACAATATTTGCCAATTTTTAAACCGGTGATGCTGAAGTACTCCCAATTACATTGGCCCATCATTGTTCCATTATAAATTGAAAACTGGTACAATATCAGCCCATTACTAAAACCTATCCGGGCCCAACTGTTAAAACCAATAAACAGCCGCGATAGTTCATCGAAATTTACCAATTTTAAAACTGGCAATGCTAAAATACTGGAAATTACATTTAATTAATCTAAGCCCTCTATTGGCTGAGTGGGTTAGACCATACCTGCTTTTATTTTATTTAAGCCTCGGGTCATTTATTATCTGTATATTGTGCCAGAATAGGCAAATAACTGGCACGTCATATATTGGTCGTCTATATTTTGTAGTTTAGTTGTTGTAATCAAGTCTTGGCCTATTATTGGCATTTGCAAGTATACGCAAATCACAATTTATTTCAAGGTTATTCCGTGAAATATGTATCCATAAGGACCAATCTCCGGCCGATCTTGGCCCGATATAGGTTGAATATTTATCACGCACCCTAACAAGCCCGAACAAACTCACGGCCCAATATTCTAGATAGACTAACTTCTAGAGAGACCAACTGTGAAGACCCATCATAGAGCCAGTGGTCAATTTCTACATAGGCCCTTTAAGAGGGTCCACATAGGGCCAAGTGCAATCACCAATATTGCCGCTAGAATGAATTAAATCATTGGCCCAATAATTGCTGGCTCTGTTGGCCGATATCGGGCCGTTCTTATCATTTCTACAAAGGCACCTCATTGGTAAATACTCACGGCCCAATATTCTAGAAAGGCTAACTGTGATGGCCCGTCCCAGGCCGAACGGTCAATCTCTACATAGGAAGCAGCTGGCATTTGTGCCGTCTATGACGTTGCCATGTTCGCACAACAAGTTTGGCCGCTCGATTTTCGCACCAATTCGCGATTAAAAACATTAATAATTTTATAACAGTGCTTTGAATCCATATTTTCACAATGCCAGCGGTTAGTTTAAACATTAGTCGCACCGTACATATTTTTTCGGCCCCGTACTCGCATTTTTACTAGCAGATATAAAAAATATACAAAAAAATTAGCTGGGGATTTCCATCGGCGTAATATGATTAGCCCACGAAGTACGTTGAGTTCCCGATTTTTTTGCTAAAAACGGCTCCGTCGATCGAACTCAACCTGCTCAGGATGATCAGCAGAGGGCTTATATACTTCGAGACAAAATTTCAGCGCGGTGATAGCATTCGGACCTGGCCTCAAAACAACCTTAACGCTATGTCGATATCTTTACATTGACTTCTAAGATCGTGCACCGCGGCCATACATACGTATGGAATAGAGTGGTGAAATTCTCGCAGCAATGATTAAAGTAATTTCGTAAATGCTCGAAATTGTTTTTTCGATAGTTCAGTAATAAAAACCACACATTCGATCAAATTTCCAGGCGGTCTATGCCCAGAGGGTAGAGAGCGCCCCGCAGTATTCCGCCGAGTACGTCGAGGCGCCATGCGTTGACAGCATAGAGCTAGCATCCAGCAAGATCACGGATGAGTATGAAAGAACGGAGGAGCTGTTATCCAATCCTCGTGACAGAGAAGTAAGAAAACAATAGAGCTCCAATAGTAAACAAGCGTAAATTAATATGCAACATTTGCGTGATCACCGTAAAGACGTCGATTTTGTTTGAACACAGATAGCGAAACAGATTTTGGATCAAGCCACGAGCTTATTCATCGAAGCCATACCAAGGGTGAGCAGCATAAGTAGTGCGGATAAGACACTCACCGTGCGATCAGCTTTCGGAGATGTTATTGATTGCCCCAAGAACGTAAGTGCAATATTTAATAAAAATTATGTAACGGGTCTTCTTACTTTAGACGCTAAAAAAGGCTATTTTCATGCATTTTTTTGATATGTTCATATTAAAGATATTGATATAAAAGTTGTTACGCTTAATAAATACACCTTCGAAATACATTTAAAAAGTGTTTTTTTTATCTATTTATGTAACCAAAACAAACTTCAAACGCGTTTTCCTCGGAACAACATTTTTCGAAGGCTTGTTGATAAAATCTTCGCAACTACTGAACCAATCTTTATGAAATTTTATCCACATTTTTTGCAACTGTAGCTATAGCAGATATCAACATTTTTTTTTTAATTTTGATATTTACTATTTTTTTTGCCAAAAACGGTGAAAAAACGTTTTTTTGTTTTCTTCGAAAAATGTCCGCCATTTTGTTATTTTTGCATTAATAAAAAATCGTGTAATATGCGATATAGCCATTAACATACTGAATCTAAAATCGTTCGATTTTTTTGTTTCGGATGATCCATCTCCGAGATTTCATCAATCGCAAACCTACAATTTTTTTAGGACATTTTTTTAACTACCATTTTCGTCTATTGATAGTGACTTGAATAAATAAATAAAAATTGTAAATGGATTTCGAAAGTGTAAGAACTTTTATATCAATATCTATAATATAAACCTATCAAAAAAAAGATGAGAATAGCCTTTCTCAGCGTCTAAAGTGAGAAGACCCCTTAATACTACTGCAAAGTAACTTGCAATTTATTTATTGAGTACTCGAATCGCTGAGTAGTTTCATCTGATCTTTTTTTTACCTTGAGTCACGCACACGCGATCACAGCTCAAGATCAATGACAGCTAAGGTCAGCTTCGATGAAAACGAATTCTGACCGAACCGATAAAAAAATTCAAGAGCAGACCCCCAAACGATGTTTATGTTTTTTCAATCTGAATTTTAAAAAAACTAAAGTTGGACAAAGAATGACCTGAATGTTTATAGTATAGAACCATAAAGCACGTCATAATGAGATACATTTTTCATCATCTCGCCAGTTCGCAATCTGGGTGCGTGACGTCACGGACCAGGTCGTTTTCGAGTTCAATTATATGGTCGACGTTTACCAGTAATTGATGCTGCAATTGGCGAAATCCACAGTCAGCTTACCACGGGATCAACGAATCGATTGAGCATGCATTGATTCTCCATTTCGGAATATTTCCTCAAGCTGTACGACTTGAAAAACGACGATCGATAAACAATAAATGATTTGGAAAGTAAATATTTCATACATTAATACTTTCAGTCAGCATCGAAAATTACTTGGTAGGACAAATTGACAAATAAAGAAAACATTGCAATACATATGTGTTATATGGAATTTTATCTGAAACTCACAAACCCCAACCGTACGCAATATTTTTATAAATTTGGCATACAAAAACAGGTGATAAAAAAATTACATAATTTTGCATAAAATATATCATTTAAGAGCAAAACTATGCATTCTCATATTTTTATTACGTGAATAAGAAAAAAATGTTGTGTTACGACCAACTTGAAAAAGTAGAACATTATTGACGACTATTATAAAATAACTGCGTCAGTAAATGTTTTATACAACTCGGAATTAAATTTTGAACCACTTATAATTTTGCCCATTTATATTTATGGCACGAAATTATTTATTATTACCATTATATCAAGTGTTGCCGAAATACGGCAACTTCGCGGACATTGAGGTTGGCAGCAACGTTCTTCATTCCCCAGCCAAGATTCGTAATCTTTCATCAAACCTTGATGGTTCAGTATTGAATATATATGGATTGCGATGAGCAAGATGAGTTTTTTTTCTAAATGGTTACAAAGGATTAGTTTGCGTTAGTCCGTTGTTAAAAAATGTTTATCTTCGTGCTAAATATAAAAAAAAAATGACATCACCCGTAATGTGAACGTCTTGTCCATCTAACCGCACGTAACATTACACACATTAAACGATTTTTTGTCTGGTGTTTTGTGGTGAAAAAAATTCATAAAGACTCAGTGTAGTCTAGACAATAACATAATTCTTGATTCTTCGATTGTTGCAAACGTTCCAACCGGCTCAAATTATGAGTATAAAGCAAATAGTATATAAATTAGAAGAAAAAAGACATTACGAGCGCTACTGTGTACATTACCGGTGCTCATTCGTGGCATTGGGTTCGAGGACTCTGAATATCGCATTTTTATAAGTTTGGCTGCTTTTATTTCATTGGCTCCAATATCGTATAAGCATCACAAGAATGATATACAAAAGGAATTATATGCGAAAATGTTCATCTTTTAAATGTCTGAAGCTAACTTTCCGAAGGATCTCCTAGCGCTCCAAAACGCACGAAATAGCCTAGACAGCGAGTGTACCAATTTTGAGTCCAGTCGTTGTACAAAAAACCTAATAACTGACGACCTACTGTAAAAATTTCTCCAGTACACGCAGAATTCAAATAAGACTTTCAATTCCATCGCGTCCGACGCTCCTAAATGAGTTTTGAAACTTTTAACGCGTTTTTCTCAAAAGCACGTTTTCAAATCGAAAAAGCGCATCATTCGAACAGTTTTGATCCGATTGACTTGAAATTTTAACCGTAGCTTCTTGGATAGATTCTCTAAAGTAGTTTACACGATGTTTACGATCCGTCAGCAGTTCTCGTTTTTATAAACAAATTAAGGTCGAGTTTTTACCAAAAAGGGCATAAAAATCTATTCAAAATGATGCCATCTTTCGGAAAATAAACCTTACTTTTTACTAATCGTGTTTTCTTTTCTAGCAAAATTGTTGTGGATGGCGAAAGTTTTTTTTTGTTCTAGGTACTAATCCTCAAAGGAACTGCGTCCTCCTGCAGAGCTCCTAAAAAATGCTCTTTCGACGCGACGCTACGACTGAGCCGATATTTTTTTTGCATACGTTAACACATGTACAATAAACCATTCAAATCTTATTGTAATTGCTTTTTTAGTGATGTCAAAAAATGGCCATAAGAGTCTCATTTTTATGGTAAACGTTTGGTTACGTTTTGTAAGACTCGTCGGCGTTTCCCTCGAGCGTCTACGACACACGCGAGTCGCAAGCTCCAGTAAAAGAGACGAAAATCCAACAATTTTAGCGCTAGATTTTAGCGAATTTTTTACTGAAGCTAGATGGTCGCATACTGAAAGTAATCCCAATTAAATTTTGCCCCTCAACTCGCCCCAACCTTAAGGAATTGGGGTTGAAAACTTAAAAATCGCCGTATCTCGACAATTAATATCCTGATAAAAAAATGTTATAAACAAAACTTGTTTGGAATAATAAAATACGTCTAAAGTTATCTGACGTCCAACCCCCTATCTTTGAAAATAGCGGCACAAAAACTTCGGGGATGAAAACTTAAAAATCGCCGTATCTCAATAATGAATAGCCTGATCAAAAAATGTTATGAACAAAACTTGTTTGGAATAATAAAATACGTGTAAAGTTATGTGATGTCCAACCCCCTATCTTTGAAAATAGCGGCACAAAAACTTCGGGGTTGAAAACTTAAAAGTCGCCGTATCTCAATAATGAATAGCCTGATCAAAAAATATTACGAACAATACTTGTTTGGAATAATAAAATACGTATAAAGTTATCTGACGTCCGACCCCTATCTTTGAAAATAGCGGCACAAAAACTTGGGGGTTGAAAACTTAAAAATCGCCGTATCTCGATAATTAATAGCCTGATTAAAAAATGTGACGAACAAAAGTTGTTTGAAATAATAAAATACGTATAAAGTTATCTGACGTCCAACCCCCTATTTTTGAAAATAGCGGCACAAAAACTTCGGTGTTGAAAATTAAAAAATCGCCGTATCTCGATAATTAATAGCCTGATTAAAAAATGTGACGAACAAAAGTTGTTTGGAATAATAAAATACGTATAAAGTTATCTGACGTCCAACCCCCTATTTTTTAAAATAGCGGCACAAAAACTTCGGTGTTGAAAATTAAAAAATCGCCGTATCTCGATAATTAATAGCCTGATTAAAAAATGTGACGAACAAAAGTTGTTTGGAATAATAAAATACGTATAAAGTTATCTGACGTCCAACCCCCTATCTTTGAAAATAGAGGTACAAAAACGATTAGAAAATTCGGGGATGATGCGTGTGCGAGCGAACTACACATATCGCTGCGTCCTTGTCAGTGGTGCTTTCGCGTTTCTGTGCCGTTATTTTCAAATATAGGGGATTGGACATTAGATAACTTTATGCGTATTTTATTATTCCAAACAACTTTTGTTCGTAACATTTCTTAATCAGGCTATTAATTATCGAGATACGGCGATTTTTAAGTTTTCAACCCCTACTTCTTAGGGTTATTTTCAATATGAAACCATCTAGCTTTAGTAAAAAATTGTAGTTCTAGACGAAAAGTGCTGGGTTTTCGTATTTTTAACTGGACTAGGTGGTGGTGGCATCGAGAAGCCGTTGCCCTCGGCGTCATATAAATCCGCAACGACAACTTTTATGCAATGTTATTTGTTAACTCTATTTCTTCATTTCCGTCGAAGAAAGGACAACCGCAGTCAATGAAAAGATCTCCGTTCAAACGTTAGCTTCGATCTGCCGTCTCTCGGCCCCTTTGTATTATCGTTCGTGCGACGATGATTGGCATCAAACACCGATACACTTGCTGTGATAGCGGCCACTCACGGGCCCAGTGTTGCCCGGTGCCGAAGTTTCGCCGCGGTATGGATTACCGCACGAATAGTGTGTTACACTTCAAGCGTCATCCCTATGAAGTCTCCCGTACCAAGCTTGAATCCCCAAGCGGTAAAAGAACTTTATCTTTCGGTCGGAAGATATTTCTGCCATCTTTCATATAAAGGGTGCCCCGTTCAAAGTGTTACGAGCTTCCATCATGAGAAGTATACGGTATCATGGAAAATATTTTGATAAAAATTATTTAGTTTTGGCAGCGAAACGATAGGACTCTTAGTTTGAGCTTTGGTGTTATAGCCAGAGACAGGGGAAAGTTGAATTCAACATTTGAGATGAAAAACCTAATTTTATTATTACGCCCGTGCGGAAAATTGGCAGGGTACCCCCAATACAATTCGGGGCCTTCACGGATTTATTTGTGGATTCCCTAGTAGGCATTTGCATAAAAGAGCCAGACCGGGCCCATATTAAGGAATTATAGGACAGGTAGCTTGACTAGACAATTTATGGCATAATAATTACCACGATTGATTAAATATAATTGATCTACCATACAGGTATATAATTCCTCTCCCTGTTTACCCCCCTCCTTCACGATCGAGAGGAGGGTAGAGGGAGAGAGAAATTGAATATATATAAGTTATGTTTGAAAAAGTATATAGCATAATATTTAGTCATACTCGCTAATTATCCCAATGACATTAACTAATTGATAGAGTTTATATGATCCAGAGAATAATTATAGGAATTACGTATGTCTGGTATGCCATACCGAGCATTCAGATAAGCACTCGATATCCTAGTAGCAGCATGCATAATATAAGTAGAAGATAGGTAGGTTCTCGTGTAGAAACTTGAGTCCAGAAAAGTGCTGCCTCTTATCTGCCCTCCCTAGATAATATCAGGCTCTGGTCGGGCCCACCCGGGAATGGGTTCACAATGTAACAGGTATAAGGCTAGGTACCGATGCGCCGTTCCCTTTCTGGGGAACTAATCAGGAATGGGCCGAAGGAGAACTGGTAAATGATCAGGTAACTTGCAGGGAGTAGATCGGGAAATAACCAAGAACGCAAACGAGGACATTAAGAATGACGTTTCAGCGTTTTTGGAATCCTTGAGAAGGTTAAATCGGGAGTGTATTCAATTTAGTATTTCGGCAATATATTGTTTGTTGGTTATCTACTTGCGAAGGTAGAATATGAGTGTATGCATAGGCTCGCTCGCATTTCCTGATAGGCAACGAGACAGAAAAATGTAAACAGATCACTATCCGAGCGAAACAGGCCTAGAGTGCAAAGGGTTATTTCGCAAGTATCGCAAAGTCATAAGCGTAAGTGCGCGCTGTGAGCATAGCACTTGTGTACGTGGTACAACTCACAGGACGAACTTTTATCCTCGTACGATGGTACCTTGCTTACGCGAAGCGCTTCGCTTGTAGCCACCTGGCGGATTGTTAGCGAAATACATTCAGGTCATGTCTTCCCGGTCAGAACATTGATATTTCCCAACATGGCGACAAGGCGTTAAAAAACCACGAATGACGTGCATTACTTTTTCGCCTCATGAAATAATTCGGCTATTCTTTATGCTCAAATCATTAGTTATCGTAATCCCGGTATTTATGATAAGCATTGTTATCCTCGTCGATTATTATTGATGAAATGAATGCTTTTAATCATTAATACAATTACAGCAGATGTATTAGTTTTATCCCAATCAATTATAAATATCTTTGATGAGGTGAAAAGCAATGTAGCTTTTCTTTACTTTTTAAAAACAGGTTCTACTCTTCAGAACTTGTCAATGTTTTGGCCGGGTAGACATTACGTCAAGATGTACTCGCTCGCAATGCATCTCGGCCAGAAGATTGTAATTTCCAAACATAGAGGGTAAGCCGTAAAAACGCCATTTTGCGATCTTCCCGGTTTGTTCCATGGGTCAGGCAAATCAGAGAAGGCAAGTCTGGGCTGGCCGGACACAAAGTAAGGAATGCCCGATCACGTTTCTGCACGGGTAGGTTCCCGTGTAGAAAGTTGAGTCGGGAAAAGTACTGACCCTCACCTGCCTTCCCTAGATGATATCAGGCCTTTCCAGCGTAGATCAGGTTTACCATGTAACCGGTCTTAGGCCAGGTCTTGATCCGCCATTTCCTTTTTCGAGAACTGATTAGGTACTGGATAGGCAAATGATCAAGTACTGTACGGGCTTTTGGCGATCCACCCGTGTAAAATCAATATCATTAGGTGTCACTGATACTTATTATCCCTTTGCACTGGAGTGGTCACTCTCACTCACCACTTACTATTCGAGCGAAAAAGGCCACGAGTGCAAAGGGTTATTCCAGAAGTATCACAAAATCATAAGTGTAAGTGTACGCTGTAAGCATAGCACTTCTGTATACCAGCCGGTCGATTTATATCAACACACCATGGTACCTTGGTCCTGCGAAGCGCTTCGCTTAGAGCCACCTGGCGGATTGTTGGCGAAATACATTCAAGTAATGTCTTCCCGACAAGGCGACAAGGCATTCAAGACCACGAATGCTTACTTTTTTGCCTCAACAAATAATTTGGTTATTTGTTATGCTCAAATCATTAGTCATTGTCATCCCGGTATTTATGATGAGCCTCCTTATACTCGTCGGTTATCATTGAAGAAATGAATGCTTTTAATGGTGAATGGAATTACAACAGATGTATTAGTTTCATCCAAATCAATTATAAATATATTTCATAGGTTCAAAAGCAAAGTAGCTTTGCACAGTTCTTAAAGACAGCCTCCACTTTTCTGGCCGGCTGGACATTACGTGAAGATGTACTTGCTCGCAATGTATCCCAGCCAGAAGATTATCATTTCCAATCATAGAGGTTAAGCCGTAAAATCGATATTGCGATCTTCCCGATTTGTTTAATAAGAGGGTCAGGTAAATCAGATAAGGCAAGTATGGTCAGGGCCCGACCCAAAGCAGGGAATTTCCGGTCACATTTGGGGGAAATGTTTCCGTCTACACATGGCGTATTATAATAAAAAAAATCACTGAGGTCCAACTCTCAGTGAAGTATTTTATTTTATTTCGGAATTATGAAATATTCTGTGCGTTTAGTAGACGGGCTGTCATGCCATAAATCGCGTTAAAATATGCGATAGAATTAAAGCCTAAACACATTGAAACACATTTCATTCTTACAGTGCACACATACGTACACATATGGCTGTAATGGTTTTGATGAGCACCGTTAAGGCTGTTTAAGAGACCCCGATTATTTTGCCTTCAATGGCCCTTGTTAGCAAAGTGTGACCGGCCACTATTGGCCCATGTGAGGCTTCCAGACTAGGGCCCTAATAAAGGTAGGAAAAATTAAGATGGGTCCAATCAAAGCCTCAACTGAATTTCCGCACGGGGCATGGATGGTTCTCCCGAAATGATCACTTTGCAGGAGAACGAAATTTACATAAAAAAGTATTTAATTTTTTCATATAGAAATTGTAATTCACTTCAGTTCTAATCGATGTGACAAAATTCCCTACGGATCACACTAATTTTTGACTTTTGAGAAATTTATCATGACTGAAAGAAATAGTAGGACCAGATGAATGATTCAAACCATTTCCTATCAAGTTTTTATTGGTTTATTAATATCTTCTTCTCCTTTTTCTTGAAATCTTAATCTCGCTCTTCTTGTTGTAACTTCTCTCTTTCTACTGGATCCTGTTTAAGCCTTTCCTATCTCCGTTTTTCAACTTCTCTCTTTCTACGGAGCCTTTCTTCTTTTTTTATTGGTTTGTTCCAGCCGTACAGGGTTTTCCCCTTTTTACGTGCTCAAACCCGCCTCAACTTCGTTCTGCCTCCATTCCACAACTTCCTCTACCTCCCATTCCACATCCCCCCTCTACCCCCCATTCCACAACTCCCCCCCCCCCCCCCCTCTATCTCTGATTCTACACCCCCCACCTTGCGACCGCAGCCGCCCCTCTATATCGTATTCACCATGACATATCTGCCATGGGCATAGGGAAACTGCGGAAAACGTATACTGTGATACAGCTGGTCCCAAGTTCGCCTCCCAGTCATGAAACTAGTCGTCTTTCGCCGAGAAATGTCGAAAAAAAAACAATTCACGACGAAATGTGACGCGACTGGGATTCGAACCTGCGCCCTCCCGATCCGCTGGCCAGCACGCTAACCACTAGACCAACGCACGGGATTGTCGTTCTTCTTTCGATAGCGGGATGGCAATAATCTATGAGAATCATTTGTATGTAACCTCATGCATATCCACACATGCGTAATCAAGATGGTGTCATCCCTCTGGCGCGTTCATTATCCTTTTTGCATCTCACATGTCGAGAGGAACCCAGAGAAATAATGCCAGAGGAATGACGATTCAAACGGGTTTTTCTGCACAGCGTGGCATGCCACGTCTGAAAGTTCCTCTTGAACAGATAAACAGTGATTATTTTAATTGAAAAATTATGAAGTTGAGAACGACCAGGTGAATGACTCCTTGGCATGTGACACCACCTTGTAACCCGCAAGGTCTGTAGAAAAAAAAGTGTAGGCTACAAAAATGATACGACACAATCAGTCACTTCGGAAAAGTGGATCTAGAAGGCACTGCTCTGGCAAGCACAATCATCTAGCGCCACCTGTCACACAATACTGTAACCGGGGGTAACTTTAGGACGGGAGGTACAACTTTAGGACCTCGCATAATATTCGACTTTTGAATAACCCACCAACACCATGCCTTATACCGATGTCCCAACGTTGTACCCCCAGTCCCAAAGTTCCCCCGATCATGGTATATAAACTGATTTACAGCTCTTCGGAGGAATGATGGAGAAAATGCGGTTACAAAATTTTGTTATTTATTGAGAGATACCCGTGTTTACTAATTATTAATTTTATATGGCGGAATTAAATAAATGTTCAATGGTTTTAAGGAATGTTTTTTTTCTGCTGCTCTTCAACTTTTAATACCTCTTCAGGTTGCTGGTGTGTATAAAGTCTAGATAGTTACACTCCAGAGGAATTATTGTCGTACTCAAAATACAGATTAAAATGGGTAACGACGGTTTTTCCGCCAAATCTGTTTTGTAGCAAGATTTCGAATTATTCCAAACCGTTGTATACCAAAAAAATCTCCAAAGTAATCGAATGGCATCTATTAAAAATGTCAGGTTACATGCAAAATGATCATTTCGGGAGTTACTCATATATTCGATGGCTCGGCTCGATAGCTTTTCAAAACAATGTGAATAAACTGTTTTCCTATTAAGTATTTTTTTAGCAACGAGCTTCGAAAGTTACAACACTTCAAAAAGTACTCGATAAAAAAATGTTTATTCATAGTGTCCTGAAAACATCTCGAGGTAGGATGTCAGAATATGCAATAAAAAATGCAGGTTCTGATTTGAGGCAGTATTAATCGAACAGGTTGGAAAAATTATTCTTGGATGGACGTACATTTGGAACAGGATCTCTTCAAAGTAAGATGGAGTTTCAACTCCATCAAGCAAATGGATTGAAGCAAAGCGGAGTTATTGTTTTAATTTGCACTCTAAAAATATATAAGAACGATAAATAAGGTACGAAAAGTACTCGAGGTTCGTACAGGCCGTCAGATGAATTATGGATTATGTGTTGGAGCTAATTAAGCCTATTCGTGAGGATTCTTCATCGGATGAATTGCTGAAACGTACTTTAGGCACAGAAATACAAAACATTAACGAATCTTTGAACTCCGCGGCAAAGATTGTTTGTTTAGTAACTTTTCTGGCAGGTATTATCTTCAATGAAGGATTCATACCATAGGTGCAATCAACCCTCAAGAGAATGTCTTAAAATGTCTAAAAACCGGTTAATCCGGAATCTAATAATTTTATTGAAAAATATGTCAAACAAAAGTTGTTTGAAATATAAAAATACGTATAAAAGTATTGAACATTCATCTTCGTATCTTCAAAAATAAGGGAGAACATTTCGAAGTTTCAAAAAATAAAAAAATCATCAAATTCGTATATATCTCGAGTTTTTTGTTTGTTACATATTGCTTTAGTAAGAGTTAATCTAACTTTCTACAGATTTTTTTATTTTTATTTATTGTATAAGTATTCAAAAATGACGACTGAACATTGAAAAAATTACTGGTTGAGGATCACTGTCAGAAAGAGGCGCAGTATATGGCTATGGCTACATGCGCATGCGCGCAACGCGCGCCAACGAGTATCATGCATCCCTTACACTCCCAGTGGTGCTTCGGCTGCAAAGCGATTTTGTCTTGCAAACAAATTCTCATCCGTCTTTTTCTCCCTTATTTTTCAAGATACGAAGACGAACGTTCAATACTTTTTTACGTACTTTTATGTCCTAAACAACTTTCGTTTGACATATTTTTCGATAAAATTATTAGGCTTCGAATTGAACGGTTTTTGAACATTTTGAAACATTTTCTCGGGGATTGATTGCAAAATTATTATCGCCATTTGATTCAGCGTCATCCAATTACCTTTAGATCAATGTTGCGTATTTATATCTAAAAAGTGCTTGCATTCGAAATATTTACTGGACTATAAGGAAGACAGAGCAGCTCTGCAGGAATTCCATGAGCAGGAGGAGAGTTCCGTATATGGCACCGGAATGGCTGATTGATCGTAAGTAAAATTATCTCTATGTGAATCAGCACAAATACTTTTAACTCGGTTTTATCGCAACTATATTTTTCTTATCGGCTCCCACGATATCTCAAAAACGCAGTTGACCGATTGAGTCAAGTTGTGTATCGAGTGGAAATAATTTTTTCTCAATTTGGAGAGCGCTGGAATGGTAAAACGACAAAAATCGTGACCAAATTATCTATGTAACGTAATTTTTTTTTAATTTTCCGTTATTTTTCCCCAATTTTGCTATAGCATGCTATAGCAAAATTCATATTAATTATGAATCTGTTTTGTTTTTTCGTTTCAGATGAGCAATACAGTCGGAATCATGGGAGCCACAGGCCAACTTTTTTTTCATGACTTCATTCAATATCGTATACAGCGATTATTCATAGTTATTTTTTATTGACATCATTTTGAAACATATTTCAAATATATACCAAAATGAAGGGGGAAAAAAACCATATCTTTAAAAAACGTGAAACATTTTTTTTATTGCCAAAAGTAGCATAAAAAATCAGCTTTACACTAAAATACTGCCTCAAGATTCTGAAACGGCCTCTCATAAGATTTTGGCAGCGATATGCAAGCTCGAACTAACAGTCCTATTCTGATCACCCCTTAGCACGAAGTAGCTGTTATTTGAAACGTTTTTCGATCCAATAGGAATGCTGGTAACATAGCAGCTTTTGACAGTCCAAGTGGGACATCGTGTGCACCAAGTTAGAGCCTTGTACCGAGGATAGTCTTCTATAGAAAAATGTTTTCCGACGCTGGTAAATTACGGCAATTCTTTGTCGTTGTGCGAACGATTGCCATAAGCGAATATCGAAAAGTGGGTCGAGTAAATCGATAAATCGATTAATCGTATGTTAATGAAACAAAAAATGTCGTCGTCCGAGTGTGGTTCTTGAGGGACTTTGGGGAGTAATTTTCGCAAAAGTCTTCGAAAATATATTTTATTTTGTAAAAACACAAAAACGTCAGTTTAATACGGTACAATGTTGAAGGCAGTGTAGATGTGAGTTCGGAATCTAAGAAGCAATGCGAAGAAAAATTGGATTCCGGACACCCTGTAGATATCTATATGGGATGCTTTGTAGCCGAAAAACCGCGGTATTCGAGGTCAGTTTGCGAGCTAATAAAATTGGTGACCGTCGGCAAGAATATCATGAAATAGTCTCTTATCGATACCCGACATTTTTTTTGTCGCTCGATCATCCGATTGATAGCTTTGAGTGTGTACTTTTTCACATCTTGAAGAACGAAAATCTCATTAGATTCAGAGATGGCGAAATATCCTGATGATAATTATCGCCAACGGGGCCACATGATTTCAAAGCGAGTACCAGAAGCAAAGTTAAATATTTTTACACTGTAAAATTTCCCGGAGAGCCGAGAGAATGCCAATTTTCTCAGGTGAAAGTAAATTCACGAAAAACGCCATTTGGGAATTTTCTTCGTCACGAGATCGCGTTCGTCGCGTCTCAGGTTACCTACGATGTCTCCGAGGGACTTGAGCTTTACAAGCGTGCCGTCGGAGGAAAGAGACGGATGTGCAGGGATGATCGAACGTTTCGTTCGATTATAATTTCAGTGCAACGTCATGTCAAGAAATGCTGAAAACAATCATATAAAAGCTACGAATAAAATTGGTTTCCAACAATAATAATCTGAACGATTCAACCAATTCGTCTTTGGGAAATCATTCAACAAGCAAACGAGAAATGTGTCTTTGCATCCCCGTAAAATGTATTCATTTTTGTTTGAACTTGTATGAATTTTCTTGCATCCTTTTTCCCTCTTCTTTTGTTCGTAATTAAAAGTACTGAGAATTGCACAAACAAAATCGAATTGCTTAATTGTTGTCTCGATAAATTTCGAGATCATACTTGATGG
Organism: Ophion ellenae; assembly: GCA_963210295.1. Classification (NCBI taxonomy): domain Eukaryota; kingdom Metazoa; phylum Arthropoda; class Insecta; order Hymenoptera; family Ichneumonidae; genus Ophion; species Ophion ellenae. Next base: position 3,753,121 of record OY723390.1, read on the forward strand.
GTTTCCGCGTCGTTGAACTAGTAATTTTGTAAGTACAGCCTCAAACGACACCAAAATGATAACCAGTGGAAGGACAAAGCAAATTTGATGTGTACAAGGAAACACCACTTGGCTGAAGAATTGTTGGGCATTGGCCTCGCAACGCTTGACACGTCGCACATGCGGGTATTCTGACGATATAGCCGGTCATAAATCAATTTCCGAAACTTGACGCAGTTAAGGGGTTACCCCCACTTGCGATTTTGAAAAAATCGATTTTTTTTATTGCATTTTTTGAAGTATAAGTACCTGAGAATATGTCCTGAAAATTTCAAGTCGATCCGAACAAAATTGACTGAGATATGACCGTTGAAAGAGAAGAATCCGCGTTGAAAGAGCGTTGAAAGAGAAACTTAATACGCGTTTTTTTCAAAATGGCATTTCTGAAGTCGGTGACCAAGATTACTCGAACACTTATGAACCGATCTTCTTGAAATTTTGCAGGCTTATTTAATACATAAAAATGTAGTCTTTAATCGTTCGATTTTTTTTTTCGAAAAAAATGGCCGTTTCATAGCCAAAAAACGGCCGTGTTTTTCGTTAAAATCGAACCATTAACTTTGACTGTCCGCCATTTTGTGAAAAATGAATATTTTTTAAAATCCTTCGATTAGAGACTACTTTATACTTATATTTGACTAAATCCATCCGCATTTTTTTTCAGATGATCCACTTCGCCGCAATGTTGGTCACCGCAAACCGTGTATATAAAAACATTATTTCATTGACGGCCATTTGCCACTAAACAATGTAATATTTTTCAATAAAAAAATTACTGAAAGTTCTTCAAGATGTGTTCTTTAAGATGGTATATTGATCGATTAAAAAAGTTTTGTAGTTTTATTTTTAAAAAATCATGAAAAAGGCCTTTTTTGCGCTACAAGAGGAGGTAACGCCTTAAAGTAATCCTATCGCTTCACACTAGTCATACCACTGATCATACTTGAGACTTGTACAATTTATATTTTCAACACACGCAAAAAAAAAAAATTTATAGTAACGTAAATTTTTCATGTGTAAACTGTTTAATGAATGTTAACATTTAATTAGAAAAATGAAAAAAATAGTTATTTCAACGATTCGCGCAGTATTTCTAGGATTGATATTTGGCAACATTGGTTTTATCTCCGTCTCTTTTTACTCAACCAGGCGAGTTGAACCTCCATGCTTTTCAACGTCGATCTGTCAAAATAATGTCAGGTGCAGGAAATATAAAGCATTGAATTCGGGCCACGACTGGTAAAAAGCGTGGAAAAATTTTGTCGGCGAAATATGTCAGCGAAATATGTCGGTCAAAAATGAAATATGTGTGGAAATTCGAATGAGTGAGATGAGGTTAGAACTACAGTCAGCTGTTCCCATGCTGTCACGTCTCTTCATCGTAGCAAGTGGCAATAAATCCAATACCGGAAGTTCAAATTACACTTGATGTTACATAAAAATTAGGTCAATAAGCGTAATTTTTTCTGAGAGTATTGGATTACTACAAGTGTTACGTATTTGAATCTAATTATTTAAAAAAATCTGACGTATTGGCACTATTATATACACTTTTGTAGCGATCGGAAATTGGGTTTTTGTACGTCGTCTCGGAAGTCCTTCACAAAAATACGCAATTTTAATTTTTTTCTCTTCCATTAGATCGAGAACTGACCCAGAAATTTTACAAAGACGATTATTAATGTATTTAGTGAAACTCGAAAATGAATTATGAAAATCCTATGGATTGAAGCCTGGCGATAGGATTACCTTAAAAAACCGTTGATTATTATTGTTAAATTACTAGAGAACAATAGGCAACGCTTCCCCGTCTCTCATCGGTTGTACCCGCGTTAAAAAGTAAACATTTTTGTTAACAGCGATTTCTTCGAAAATATTGTTATGGTTTTCGGCCGAACAGGTAAGAACACAAACTTTTGAAACATTTTGTTGTGTTATTTGTTAATGGAATATTGTTTTTTCATCATTTGAAAAAAATGTTTAAAGTCGTTAATTTTTCTACCACATTTTTACGCATAAAAAGCTTTTTGTTATATTTCCGGGCTCGTCCCGGTCATTATTTCAATTGTTATTGCGAGATGACAGTAGGTACAAAATAATCATCATCGAATCAGCCGCACTTGTCTGCACTTTTTCGAGTCCGAGGTGAACAACCATGATAGTAAATAGAACAGAGAATTTATATTCGGGCGAAGTGTAAACTTGATATTATAAACAACCTGTTACTAAATTCCGACCCATTGATCACTAGCATGAGATCAACCCCAAAAGAAATCAATGCCGTTCACGAACGATGCAATTGAATTGATGATTCCCGCTGAAACTGACCCTGAAAATGACTCACAAGGAACATCACTTAAGTGTCCGCCGTCGATTTTGCTAAAACGCATACATGTGATACAGCATTGGAAACTATTAGACAGGTATTTTTTTATACCTGCGGAAAAACGGTTTTAAGGGGGGAAATCACCCCCCAAGGAAAGGCATATCGAGGGGTGGTTTTGCGGTTTCACCCACACCAGTCCACCGATGAATGAAACAAAAAACAACATTTTTCTAATGTAAAGCGATGAAAAATCCACCATCGGATGAGTGAAAAAAGTGAAATTAAGGGGTGCCACGCCTTTCTTTAAGGGGTCGCTTAGCCCCTTAAAAACGTTTTTCCGCAGATAAAAAATACGTGTCTAATAGTTTACAATGCTTTATCTCAAATAGGAGTTTCAACGAAACCGGAAGTGGACACTTAAGCAATGGTCCCTCGCAGATTCAGATTCGGAGGAGGTTCCCGAAGGCATAGAGAGTGAGCAGGACGAAGAAGAGCCATGGCACTCATCATCATCTTAGTTATATAAATTATATTAAGGCCACTGTAGCGGGGGAAAAAATAAGTATATTTTGGGATTTTTTTAGCGGGACAATGGAAAAAATAGAAAATCTGAAAAAGGTCCTTTATTGTACATACCATAAACTGTATAAACTGTTTTTTTCAAAATAATGTAAAACAAAATGGCGAGTGCACAGCCTTTCTTCGACAAAGCCTTTTTTTCAACGGCGCGCGGCCGGACCAACGGCACCTGCAATTTTTAATTTACAGTGAATGGAATTTTTTTTTCAATTACACCTGTGAGTAGCTACAGAAGTACGTAGGATTTTTTTTTTCATATATCGAGTTTTGCAAAAATAGCGCGTTCTTCAACTAAAAGTTCAAAATTCTCAACAAACATTGTCTGAAAACTGCTTATAAAAAAAACGATGTAATATATCGAGAAAATCCTACGTACTTCTATGCAGAATGTAATTTTGAATATGCAGTTAAAATTTCAAGTCAATCGGACAAGATGCGTTCGAGTTATGAGCCTGTTTAAAGTTTTCGGTACGAAAAAATCATTGATAAATTTTATATACCTTCAGTCAGCGATGGCTGCGCCATACAATTGGCCTTTCAAATTAACATCCTGCTCGAGCAGGACGTTATCGATTTTTTGAAATGCTTACAGTGGCCTTACCCCTTAAGATTAGTTGTACAAAAAAAAATCCAAGTTACAAAAATAGTTTTATTATTTTTCTCTCTAAAGCCCAATATTTTAGGACGCATTATTAATCGCAAAACACTTCCTATAGCTTAAGGTCAATTAGAGTGTCATTACAAATAAGAAAATGGAAATTAATTATTTTGATCGTCGAGATGGGCAACATACCCCTACGTGCGTCGGTAGATTCGTTTAAACAATGCTTGAGCAATTTTCTGATCGATAACACGATCACGGAGTGCATTTTCTTTTGCTTCTCGTAAAACTACCGACTCCACGAAAATCGAAAATATTAAGACACTTCGAGATCCGCGGCAAATCCGAAAAGACGTGTCGAACATTTCAACACGATTGCTCAATCGGTTTTCGAAACACAGTTGTTTGAATCTAGTGCTCGCGGGCATTCTCACTCATCCAAATGTACAGGGTGTCCAATAGGAAGTTGCTGAAACTAATCGACTGTCATTTTAAAACACGTGCACAGAATCAGAAAAGCCAAATTGCTTTAAATAGAGGAAACTCTGCAGTTTTAAACGCACATAAATCAAACCCAGTCAAATATTTGTTATGTCAATTTATTACATCTTATAAAAATAACGAAAAAGTACAGTGATTAGTGATAGACATTTTCGAAGTGCGAACCGTTTGATTGTGCACAAAAATCAATTCTCTTTTGAAAACTGTGAAAAACTGTGTCCAACATATCGTTTGTAATGCCGCGAACCACTCCCTGGATGGCCGCGATCAGTTCTTCTACTGTGCTGGGGTTTTTAGCGTAACCATTATCTTCAATGTAACCCCACAAGAAAAAATCACAAGGGTTCAGGTCCGGTGAGTACGGAGGCCATTCTAGTCCGCCTTGAGCAAATTTAGGGTACCCCAGACCGATTACTCGAGTCCCATATACCCGATGAATAGCTTCAAACACCTCATGAGTCCGGTGCGGCGTCGCTCCATCTTGCATGAAGTAAACATTTTTAACCAGTCCCCTCTTTTTTGCATAAGGGAAGAATTTCGTTTCCAAAAGCTGTTTGTAACTTTCTCCTGTTACCGTAGATTCCAAGAATTGCAAATAAATTCCTTTTACTGAAATCGCTGCCTATGCCGTTACTTTCTGTGGATGAAGGGACTTCGCTAGCGATATGTTGGGATTTTCCGTTCCGCAAAACCGGTAATTTTGCTTGTTTACGTATCCATTCATCCAAAAATGTGCTTCATCGGAATAAATAATCAATTTCTCATTAAGTTCTTCGGCTTCGAACATTCCCGTAATAGTGTTACAAAATTCGATACGTTTCGTCATGGCATGTTCAGTTAACAATTGCTGAGTGCTTATTTTATACGGATGAACCTTTAAAAAATATTTCAAAATGTTGTGTAATGATGATTTGGTTATTTTTAATGCTTGAGCAGCTTTCCGAATCGAATCATTTGGATTTTGTTTGAAATAATTCTCAACTTCGTTGATCTTCTCTGGTGTAGTCACCGTAACAGATGGACCTGGCAACTCGTGTCTACGGTCCTGGAGTGTACCATACTTCACGACGTTATCGATTATCCTACCAAAATTAACGTAAAATTACTTCAATGCAGTTTAATTGAATTGAAACACAAGTTGTGTGATAGATGAATATGATTAAATATTCAATTCTTACCTTTTCAGAGTGTTTTCGCTGGCAACTCTATGAGTTCCAAACTTAGTACGAAACCCTCTATACGCATTACTATAAATGTTTCACTTCGAGAAGAAGCACTCAATAAGATATACTTTTTCTTCCGTGGTGAGCCCACTCATTTTGGCGCGCGCGTACTTGGTCAACCACGGCTGGAATAAAAACGGCGGGGCCTCAGGTATGCGCCTTAGAAAAAGGGACCCCTATTGAATTCATGGAGGGAAGAGACACTTATTTAGTTTTAGCAACTTCCTATTGGACACCCTGTACAAGCAAAAAGTTTCATAACGTTGGCATACAAACTGCAGAATATTTTTTAAATTTCATTTGATTTCCGGATCAAAAGCTTTTTTCACGACGTCGCGAAAGGGACAAAGAAGCCTCGAATCTAATTCGATCGAATTTTGGTCGTACGAATTCTCCGAAAAAAACAAGCTCTTAGCTTCTCGGTGAAAAAATGAAACGTCTTCGAAAATAAATAGTAATCGTGATAATGTTCATGATGACTACTGGCATCGATCGAGATTTTTTGTTTCCCGTGTACGTTTCAATTTTCACTCTGCAATGTACTTATTGGCTTTGTAATATTTTGCTATTGTAAATGAGGGAAAAATTCCCCACGCGTTTTCGTCTGGCTGTGTCAGCACGGTTTTTCTCTCCAAAGGGCCCAAAAATATATAAAAATGACAAAATAGAAGATCAATCGCGGTGCACGGACGTACATAAGGGGGGGTTTAGGGGGTCCAGCCCCCCCCCCAGTCTACGCAAAAACGCGAATATTCGCTGAATACCTACCATTTCGAAACTTCGCGCCACAAAATAGTAGTCACGTGCCGCGCGTGATTACCATAGCAACGCAGAATAGCTGTCAGAGCCACGCCAGTCTGATTGGTCGCTTCGCTTTGCGCAGTCAACACAGCGAATGTTTTGGCCGTCGTTTGTCAATCGAGTTTAGCGAGTTCGTGCATGTATGTGCGTAATTATTGAATAGATCAAAAGTGTCGCGTTTTTAAAAACTCCATGAAACGGACAAGTCAGCAATCTCTTTTGGGATTGTTTTCTAAAAAAGAGAGATCGGAACCTCATGAACCTTCATCAGAAGATAATAGCACATCTCCCCGTGATGCGGAATCCCATCGTGAAGAAGTAGTGGGAGCGGGCCCATCCACATAGTCTGACGATGAAGCGAAGAAGGGTGAGTCCGTTATTTGCCATTGTGAAAAAGGTTATTTGACATTGAACAGTAATTTTTAAAAAATTCTCATTTCCTCATTACCTCCCATCTGATCTGGAGTTTACGGATTGTGCCAGTTGCTTGTACTAATTTTCGGAATATTTTGTAGAATCGTAATAAATCGTTTGTTTCGTATTTGTATGTAGATATGTCTGTTTTTTGCTATCACGGAAACGTTACTGGGCGAATTTAGATGAGATTTTTGCGTAGTTGTAACCTGGCAAACGCCTGAGTGACACTCCCATAGCAGCGGGCGACGAAGGACGAAAAACAGCGGCGGGTGCTGAAAAGTATGCGGGTAGCGGGACCGCCTCGCAGGAGCGTTGGTCGTCCGCCGTCGCTTTTGGCGGTAACTCGTATACACGGATACGCTATCCATCACGAAACGAACACGATATTAATATCCGAAGACGAGTTTGACGATAATAATACTCGTTGGATGTCGAATCAAATCGATTACTTACATACAATGTATCTTCATAATTTATAAATACTCCAATGTATCAATATACATATTCATATATCGCAAAAAAAAATCCATACTTATCCGAAAATCGAAATAATATTAATTCAGCAAAAATTGTGTGTAGTAGCCTGTATTTGGGGAACACTATATACAACAGTCAGGAATGTTATTGACCAAGAAAAGTCGTTGTGTAAAAATGTTGACATGATAATAAATGCTCAATACTAAGTAAACTACTTGAAAATGTATTTTAATTACGCAAATAAATGAAAAAATATAATATAATATAATAAATGTAAAATATTAGAATGATATTTTATTTTGAAAATTTCGTTAAATGTTAGTACGCGTTACAACATATTTCCATAGAGAAATTCGTAAATATCTCTCCACAATACAATAACCGTGTATAGCACTAAAGACCCTGTCAACCTTATAAGTTAGCTTATGGCGCAACTTAAGGGGTTACGTGGGTTTCGAAGCCAAAAAATTTTTTTTATTATTTTATTTTTATTTATATATTATATTTTCTTTATATATTTCTTTTATATATTTCTCTTATATTTATATATTTTATTTTATATATATTATATTATATTATATTTTTATTTATTTATATATTATATTTTCTCTATAAAAAAATATAATATATAAATTATTTTATTAAAAATAATAAGGACATAAGAGAGCAGCATTTCAACAATATTTAAAAAAAAAATCTACCGAAAATTTGGGAAATTCAGCCGGTGGGACCTGGTTTCCGGAGACCCCTAAAAAAACGGTGGACACGATTTCTCAAAAACGAATGCACCGATATTATTGAAATTTTTCACACTTCTGCACACAATCACTAGTCATTGAACGAAGGTTTTTTTTCGATTACAACTAATTTTACAAGGCTATACGTAATACGTAGTGTAAATTGTATAAAAAATTGAACTATTTTGCATACAACTTTGGAAAAAATTCAAATTTCATTTCTTTTAAATCCTTCGTTCAATCACTAGTCAATCTGATTTTGAAGAAGTGTGCAAAATTTCAATAAGGTCAGGGCATTAGTTTTCGAGAAATCGTGTCCACCGTTTTTTAGGGGTTTCCGGCAACCAGGTCTCACCGGCTGAATTTCCCAAATTGTTGGATGAATTTTTTTTTTCAATATAGTTGGAATGTTGCTCCTTTATGTGCTTAAAATTATAAATAAAATAACTTATTTATTATATTTTGAAAAAATAGAGGAGATATGTTTTTTTTGGCTTCGATACCTACGTAACCCTTTAAAAACTGGCTTATACAGCATCACACTGTTATCATGAGACTCGGCAGCAGTGATTTTTGTATTCTCAAAATATATTTGCATGCACTGCGCACAAGACCGCGGGTGGTAGCTAGTTGTACACCAGCAAAATAGATGCTTGCAGTGCGTGCTCTTGTATTGTTTAATTTCAATTATTTTTTTCTTTCGCAGCCTGGATAGATTTGCCTCCGGCTACGTCCATGAATAATGATATTGGAAGATATGTCTGTCATCCTCCAAACAATGATGACGAAAAGCTGGAAGCATTAAAAAAGCCTTGGACCCCATCGGATTCTTTCAAGTTTCCAGTCACTGGCAAAAAGAATCTTTCTTTTCAACGGCATTGGACTACCAGGTGGTCATGGCTTGTGTATTCAAACGTCTTGCAGGGAGCACTTTGCAAAGTATGTGTTTTACTGGGAAAAATGCAAGGTGGTCGTGGTCATCAAGACCTTGGAGCCTTTGTCAGTAAGCCATTTACTAACTGGAAGAAAGCTTTAGAGAGCTTCGATCGTCATGCGGACACGCATTATCATAAATTCGCTGTCGAGCAGGCAGCAAATTTTATACAGATCGCGGAAGGCAAAGCGCTTGATGTTACGGAGTCAATCGATGTGAAACATAATAAAATTGCTGAAGAGAACAGGACAAGATTAAAAGCTATTGTGGAAACAATTCTTCTGTGCGGGAGACAGGAAATGGCCTTAAGAGGAAGCCGGGATTCTGGCGAAGTAGGATTGGACGAACCCGCACACAATGATGGTAATTTTCGAGCACTTCTTCGTTTTCGTGCTTGAGCCGGCGATGAAGCACTCAAGAATCACCTGCTCACACAAAATATCCACAGTAGAGCCATGTACACCTCATCAGGAATTCAGAACGAAGTGATTGAAATATGCGGTAATGCTATTCAAGAGCAACTTCTTATAAGGGTCAAAGAGGCAGGTTTTTTACCGTACTGACTGACGAAACACAAGACATATCACGGCGAGAACAACTAGCGTTATGTTTACGATACGTAGACTGCTCATCTGGAAAATCAGTTATCCGGGAGGATTTTCTTGAATTTATCTACGTAGAAGATGTTTCAGCTCAAGCATTGGCAACGACGATTATAACACACCTCTTATCCTATAACTTGGATATGGATAAATTGATTGGACAAGGCTACAATGGCGCTGCAGTGATGAGCGGCCGGTTACGAGGCGTGACAACAATAATCGCTGAGCAATACCCGAGAGCGTAATTCGTACACTGTGCGGCTCACGTTCTTAACTTAGTTCTAGCGCATTCATGTGAGATACCTATGATATGGAACTGTATCGGAACCATAAAAAGTATAGTAAACTTTTTTCGACAACCTCCACTTCGGGACTGCCTTTTGAAGAAAATTGCGGATGAAATGAACTCATCTCATTCAACGCTTAGCTCCCTTTGTGAGACGCGATGGACCGAAAAGCATGTGGCTGTCGAAAGATTTTCAGAAATGCTCCCTGTTGTACGCGCAACACTTGAGGCACTTCGAGGTGCTGCTAATAGGGACGTCGCCACTCAAGCATACCAACTGCAGACCGCCATGGAAAACAGCCAGTTTATCGTGTCGCTAGTTATATTGAGAAAAGTTTTTTCGTATACTGCGAACCTAAACAAAGCAATGCAGAAGGTCAATGTTGACTTGACAAATACCTGCAGTTATGTGAAAACTGTAAAAACGACTTTGCAAAATATTCGAAATGAAAGTCAGTTCTCAGTCCTTTTCGAGCAAGCAAAGCAGATGAGTTCAAGCGACATCGTTGTTCCAAGAATGACTGGAAGGCAAACCCAGCGCAGCAATGTACCAGGAGAAACTGCCCAAATATATTACCGTCGAAATGTATTTTACCCTTTCATTGAACATGTGATTACGGAACTCGATGCTCGCTTTAAACCACACGAAGAAACGATCGAAACGATTCAAATGCTTCTGCCGGAAAAGACCAGTAATGACTCCAGGACAAAAGAAAGTCTTTAAAAGATAGCACAAACGTTTCTGGGTGAAAATGAAGACACGTTTTTTCTGAGTGAATATGAGATACGGCACAATCACTGGAAATCTGTAGCGGAAAAACCTGCCACTGCAATAGAAGCTATTGATCAGTGCGATAAAGAGTTTTTCCCTTTAATAAAAAAGCTTTTAATCATTTTAGCCACACTCCCAGTGTCCACTGCTACACCTGAAAGATGTTTCTCCACTCTAAAGAGGTTGAAAACTTACATGCGAAACAAAATGGGAGATGAAAGACTGACTGGTCTTGCGCTATTGAATGTTCATCGTGATCTCGCAGTGCAACTAGATGCCGAAGAAATTATAAATAAGTTGGCAGTAAGACGTAAAAGGTTAAATTTAATACTTTAAATTAAAGTATTAAATCAAAGTCTTTATTATGATTAATGGAACTCAAATTACGTTAACTTAAGTTACAGCTAAATACTAAAGCGTCGCAAACTTAATAATACTTCATTAAAATATAAGCAAAGAATAATTTCGTAATATTGTGTTATATATAATTTAAAGGTTTATAATTACCTACAGTTTAAGCTTTGTTACTTTCTTCATAAAAAAATACCTCAATACATACATTACATGTTTTATTTAAACGTACTTAGATAAACTAGCGTTTGCCTGCAGCTTTACTTGCCCGTGATATGGATTCTAACGTGTTTATGGGATTTTCAATGTCTAATCCATTGATTTTGTTAGGGTTAACAGCTTTGTCTTTTTATGACGTGAACGAAGTCGCGAACAAAAGCTAGTTTACCTTTGTAAAGTATAGTGTTGGACCCCCCCCCCCCCCCTTGTAAAAGCTATAGCTACGTCCGCGACGCGGTGAATATATTCTACTTCCTAATCCGCCTTGTCTATGAGTGTTTACGTTTCATTTATGACGCGATAAAAAATCTCAGCGCGATCGAAAATCAGTCTCGCGATTAGCTGGCATCGGGGTATATATAAGCTTAATTCGATTGACGTGGTATCAAAATCGCGACAACGATAAACTCAACGGCAACAAACATGTTGAAACTCTCATTAGTTATTTGCGCCGTTCTCCTCGTCTCGGTGAGTATACGCATCGCTCACATGTTCATGAATATTGAGAGCACTCAGGAGTAAGTGTTACTGATCGACTTGGGAATTCCGCTAAAATCACAAAATGCAACGAAGCTTATGTGGAGCCGAATATATCATGAAATCTGCATATGCACACCAATAAATGTGAATGGCAATTGAAATTGACAAGTCAGGTCGACGTAAGAGTATGCCGAAATTAAAACTATACATTTGTTAGGAACTCTAAAAATTGTAAACTACATTTGAAACATTGACATTCACATTTTGCAGATTCGCGACCGAAAATAATGATCCTCGAGCAATGCACTCCGCAAAAATTGCCCTATCTGCGAGTCCAAAAAAACTCATTTGGGAATGAACTTACATTCGTTCGGAAATACTTTTTAATAGTTTTATGAAATTTAACATTATGTCGGTATGTTTATATTGACTTCAAAAATCGTGCACGGAGGCTATACATGCGTATCGAATTGTGTGGTAAAACTCTGGCAGGGATAATACTTCAGCGAGGGGGGAGTGTCCAAATTGGGCACTCTAAGGAAAATTACAAAAAAACGCAGTTATGAAATATCATATTCAAACTATTTTTTTTTGCTATCGAGTGCTAAATTTACCGCAGTTTAATAGCACATTTACACATTTCCAGTAAATCTTCAAAATACAAATAATAAAATCCATGTAAAAACTTAAAAAAACGCCCGCTTTGCGCAGGGAGTAGCCTAAAGCGGGCACGTAGAGGGTAAAGCGAGCACCCTGTATTTTTTTCCTGAGATTAGATACAAATAATAAGAAAATAGGGAATCATAGGGGGGAATATGAATGCACCCACAAATTTGATTGCAGATCAATGATCGTTACTATCATAAAAGAACAAAAACTTAACATATCTTGTTAACAGTCAGAAAACTTGATTTCTTTGGCAATTGTCATAGTAAAATGATCCAACACCAGGGTGAGCAGTGCATGCGTCATGAGCCCACATTTGGGCTCTTTTGTGGCTTCTTAAGGCTCTCATCCCTCGAAGCTTATTGTGTATTTTTTATATATATTTACTATCTGAAATTAATAGTGGATATCATTATAAGAAGTTAACAATGCCACTTTCAAACATGTCAAAATGTAATTGCAATAAATAATATCGTTGTTGTGATTTCCTACATAGATAAATAAATGGGAAAATTACAAAAATAATTTCACATTATCATCTGTTATTAGAGCATAGCGAGCACGTGCTCGATGTCCGACAATAAAGATAATAAATAGGGAAATTATTTTAATAAAGTATCAACTTCATTTCGCATAGCTATCTTTTATACTGGGCATAACGAGCACGTGCTCCCTTTGCCCTGCCCGCTTTGACCCATTGCGCCACTTGACGTTTTCATCAAACCTGACCAAAAAATGATTGGGATACATTCAAGCAAATATGAATAAGACAAAGTGAAATAGGCATAAAACAATAGTTATATTTTAGTATGGATCTATAACAGAAATACACAAAACACGATGTGCATACTTTGTTTTTTTTCCAAAACCCGTGGAATTTTGTTTTTAGCCCCCCTTCCCCTATATTCCCAGATATCCTTGAAATTATTTATTCGACAATATGGTATTCAAAAAAATCATTTGATCAAATTTCTAGGTGGCTTGCGCCCAGAGGGCGGAGAGCGCGCTGGACAAAGATTTGAAGCAAGCCAGAGCGGCGTGCGTTGAAAGCATAAATCTAGCAATTCGTCGGATCTCGGAAAAGTACCATAGTGTGGTGGACCACTTACCCCACCGTCCCAGCGAAGCGGTAAGAAAACATTACACCTCTAAAAGTAAATAAGCGTAAACTCGAGTGCAAAAAGTCCCTGAACTTTCCGCGATCACAGTAGAAACGTTGATTTTGTATGAACACAGATGACGGAGCTATTTACACGGGCCACCGACATATTGGAGTCACTCATACCCAGGGTAGAGAAGGTGCATAGATTCGAAGAGGGAGATAACGTGGAGACAGCTTTCGGAGACGTTGTTCATTGCTACGAGGACGTAAGTGCGCCATTTGATGAAAATAAATGAATACTGCGAAGATATTCGCGGTTTCATTTTGAGTACTTGGATCGCTGAATGGTGTAATTTGACCTCCAGTTGATCTTGAGCCACTCCCTCGCCATCAATGGCAGCCAAGATCAGCTTGGATGAAAACGAATCCTCGCCAAATCCGCAACAAATTTCAAGAGCACATCCACAAAAGATGTTCATGTTTTTAATTCGAACAAAAGAGACTAAAGCTGGACAAAGCAAGAACCGAATGTTTCCAGCGAAGAACCATATCGCCCGTCATAATAAGATGAACTTTTCACTATCTCACCAGCTCGCAAGATACGTGCGTGACATCGCGAACCGGGTTTTCTACGACCCCGACTTCAACCGTGTTTAAGGACGTCCCCAGTAATTTATGCGGCAATCGGCGAAATCCAGAAAATTCACTCAACGCGGGATCGACGAGTCGATTGATCATGCATCGATTCTACATCTCGTAATATCTTGTGAGGCTGTGCGATTTGATAGAAAAAAGATCGATTAATAATGAATTGTTTGGAATGTAAATATTTCATGCATTGATACATTTTGTCAGTATCGAATACCACTTGGTGCCCTACCAAGTGCATTGACAAATAAAGAGAACATTGCACCGGGAATGTGTTGTGTAGTTTGATTTAATAATTGAGTTTCATAGTTTGTGTTGTGTAGTTTGACTTAATAATACAGTTTCATAGTTTGTGTTGTGTAGGTTGATTTAATAATTCAGTTTCATTTGAAACTGACAAAACCCAACTGTACGCAATATTTTTATAACATTGGAATACGAAACTATGCGGAGACATTTTTCTTGAGAGGCAAGCTTCTTTTCGCGAAAAAATAGTAGGGTCGTGTCTTAAATTATAAGGATGGATGAAACAGTACCAGATAAATCGGAAGAAAAAAAGTGTGTCATCTGGAATTTTATTCGAAACTGACAAATCCAAACTGCACGCAATATTTTTATAACGTTAGCATAAGAAAACTGTGCGGGGAAATTTTTTTTCCGAGGCAAGCTTTTTTCACGAAAAAATAAAAGGGTCGTGTCGTAAATTACAAGGATAAAGCAAATAGTAGATAAATGGAAAGTGTTTTATTTAGAATTTTGTTTGAAACTGACAAATCTCAACGGTACACAATCTTTTTATAACGTTAGCATAAAAAAAACTACACGGGAAAAATTATTTCATGAGACAAGCTTTTTTCACGAAAAAATAAAAGGGTCGTGTTTCAAATGATAAGGATAAAGCGAATAGTGTATGAATCGAAAAGAAAAAAAGATTGCGAGAACTATTCTGAACATTACCGGTGCTTATTCATCGCATGGGAAACGAGGACCCTCATTATTGCATCTTTACCATCCATTACGCATCTAAATATTATATACAGGGTGTCACAGAACTGACGGTAGGCCTTGAAATGGGAGGGTTGGGTGTGAAATTCTGAGTCGATTGATATAAGCATGTATGGGCCGCAGATCAAGCCCTGAATTATTATTAATTTTTAAAGACGGGCCAATCAGGCGCGCCAGATGAACCCGCGTACGTCGGTGAGCGATACGCGCGTGCAGTGACGCCGCTACGTACACTGGCTCATCGGGCGCACCTGATTGGCCCGCCTTTAAAAATTAATAATAATTCAGGAGTTGATCTGAGACCCATACATGCTTATATCAATCGGCTCAGAATTTCACCCCCAACCCCCCATTTCAGGGACTGCCATCAGTGCTGGGACACCCTGTATACGCTTTTTTACCAGCCACATATATTTACTTATCTGAGGTGGATCCGTTGATTGTTTTCTCAGTCGCTTTACGTTTCGTAATAGGGGAGACTGGGGCTAAAAGGGGTTACAGGGGTAAAAAGTTACAGTCGGAATTTATCGGGAAGTGAAGCTACAGAAGTGTTAGAAATCGAGGAAAGATGCGGCTACGTTGCCCTTCACGTGACGGGTGCTAGTTCCGCCATATCTATCGACAGGGGGACTTCCGCCCGTTGGTGCGAAATAAATGCAGATTTGTAACTCTTTTTATATTCAGTAATTTCGGTCAATACCTGGCACTATTATTATGACAGTATTATAATCGTGTCATGGAATGCATTGACGTGTTCTTTATAGACTGAAACCAAGATTTGCGGCTCTGATAACCTAAAAAAATATCGTATATTTTTTTAATGGTCATTTTTAGTGATGGGGCTAAAAGTCGGAGGGAGGTAGTGACGTGTCACAACCTGCCCCATCTAGTATATCCAGTGAAGAACGCCTCAGCTGAGGAGCAAAACAAAATAGGTAAAGCCAAACGCCCTTCAAAGAAAACGAACGATATGATCAAAGGCGTAAAATGGAAAATTCTGAACGATTTTGAAGGAGAGGATGATGAGGAATATTTTTGTCTCTTGTGATCCGTTCGATCAATGTCGCTCTGGTGACTAATGGGCCCAGTGCACTCATTGCAAAAAATGGTCCCACGTGAAATATGTCAATGGAAACACCACGTTTTATGTCCGCATAATCGCTATAGTGGTTATTCCGATTAATTACTTTGTGCTTCAGTTTCTTTTTTATGTTTGATTACTTTAAGTTGATTTTTATTAATGTTTTCGAATTGAAAGAATTATATTTTGTTGTGAAGTTAAAATGTTCTATGTTATCGTTAGTGAGTTAGGTATCTAAAGACTGTTTGACGCCTATGCTTTTTTCGTAAAAACTATTATTCTGTTGATGGTTCTCGAAATAAAAGACTGATTGGTAAGCCTATTTCTTGTCACATGTAGTCACAAAAAGTTACACTGTCATTTTTATTTTAAACATTAAGTTTTAATAGTTGCGTCAAACTCACATTTAAATGAGGCACATTTATTGAAAGCTTATTAACTCCTTTATATGAAAAATATCTGATTGTTCCAAAGATGGCATCTAGTAGATAAATTTGATAAAAATGTCACAACCAACCCCAGTCTGCCCTACTCGGTAGCATTGCCCCCAAGCGTGTAGGACCCACGCGAATCGCAAGCAGGAAAACGATGCGAATGAAATACCGGCAGCGGCGACATCGAGAAGTGTTCGGTGTCATATATTGTTGTGTAATGTTATTTGATACCTTAATTTTTTTATTTTCGTCGAAGAATGTAAGACAGATATCTGTGTGGCATGCTTTGCAGCTGAAAAACTACGATATTCGAGTCCAGTTTGCCGGGTGATAACATTGGTGCCCCTCAGCGAAAATATCTTAAAATAACCTCTGCATACGCTCGACGTTTTTCGTTTTAAATCTTACAAGTATTTTCATAGCTACTAAAAAATCACAATCACACATTTTAAGGACAATCTGTATGGGGTTAGGAATCTGTATTGGGTTATAGATAGGGCTAAGAGAAATTATTTTATACTTTTTAGTCCGTTTCGAAAACGTGGTTAAATTTTTTATTATTTATGTAATTTTATTTTTCGCTTTTTAGCCTTGTGTTTGCGAAATTTTGCTTCTCCTTCTCTAGGTCGCCTTGCGTTGGGGGGCTGTCTCCTTGACCATGGTAGAAATTGTCACTGATTCACTATCATATTATTTTTAAAAAATTCTATTTTTTATTAATTTTTTTCATAACGTTTTTTTCTCTTTTTGTCTCTCTGTGATAGACTTGCCTATCTGTTTATTTATCTGTTATCTAGATGTGAGCTATGCGATCACGGAGTGTATATTGTTTTTATTCCTTGCGAAATTACCGACTCCACAAAAGCCGAGAATATTACGACGTTTTGAGATCAGCGATAATCGCGAAAACGTGACCTCATTTTACTTGTTTCGGAAAATTGAACACGATTGCTCGATCTGTTTTTCAAATACAGTCGTTTGATTTTCATGCTCGTATGAACTGTCACACATCCGGATACATCTATGCGTATAAGCATTTACGTGACGTGATATCAAAATCGCGACAACGATAAACTCAACGACGACAATCAAGTCGTCGTCGAGTTCGAAATTCCCACTCGTCATTTGTGCCGTTCTCCTGGCTTTGGTGAGTATACGCATCGCTCAAATGTTCACAACGACTAGCAGCACTAAGGAAAAAATGCAATTGATTGACTTGAAAATTCCACTAAAATCACTAAATGTAACGAATCCTATGTCGAACCAAAATCATCATGCAATCTTCATATGCACAGAAATAAATGCAAAATGGCAACAAATATTGACAACTTGGCTCGATGGGTGAGAATAGGCTGGAATTAAAAATGATAAAGTATTCAACAATTCTGAGAATTGTAAACTATATTTGAAACATCGACGTTGACATTTTGCGGTTCCGTGTCCTAGAATAATGACCCTCGTAACGAGTAATGGGTAAGGTTCCGAAAACCCCCGCCCCCCGCCGATCGGGCTGATATTTTACACAAACTGTCCTTTTAATATTTCGAGACAACCCTTAAAGGGATTTTTGGCGACGTGCAATAGTTTTTGGGTTTGTTTGAGTTTGTTTAGGTTTGTTTGTTCGCGTTTATTTGGGTATTTTTGTGTTCGACAAAACGGAGAGCACGATAACATATATATTTATACACGGAGATGTAGCAGATATATATGGGATATTCCACGCTATTTCAGCTAACGCGTGACCCCGACCATTTTTGGTATTCCTGATTTTTTGTGAAATTGTACCCCATGAAAAAAATATCCACACTAATTTTTAGATTTTTATCTCTTCTCGTTTAGGAGTTATAATTTTTTTTTAAATATTGATTTCAGAAGTTTTGGAAACGTTTAAACGCTGATAAATTCTGAACTAATTGATATATCCATAAATGGCACTATATCTTTTTTAAATTTTAAAGCATACTTTCGTTAAAAAATATGAAAAAAATTATCAATTATCAATGTCAATTTTTTTTTGCTTCTAAAGTGGAAACCTTTTTGAGAAGATGAATACCTTTTTTGATTTTTTTGAAAAAATGCCTTAAAATAGAGTGACCCATTCTATGATTTTTAAGACTAGTCTCATCATGGGCCCATTTTCCCATGATTTTTTTGCGAATTAATCACATTTTTTTTTAAACGATTTTTATAATTTTGATGTCCAATTATGCTGTTAATGATTTTGTGATTTCCAATTCAGCTTCGACAGGTCAGAAAGGATTTATTTCCCATTTGTACTGGATTTAACAAACAAAAAGTGATTTCGAATAAAAGTTCGGAACCTTATCTCGAATATTGCACTCTGCAAAAATTGCCCTTTTCGCAAGTCCTAAGAACCTCAGTTCACTATGAATTGAGCTGCACTATGAATTGAGCACCTGCGTTCGGAAAATTCTTCTTATTCGTTTAACGAAATTCAACATTATGTCGATATCTTCACAGTGACTTCAAAGACCGTGATCCATAGATTATTCAAGAGTTTAGTGTAAAAAAAAGATATTCCATCAAATTTCTAGGTAGCCTGCGAAAATGAGGCAAAGAGCGAGTCGGAGAAGAAATTCGGACTCATCAGTGCGACGTGCGTTGACAGCGTCAAGCTGGCGTCCAGCCGGGTCGTGGATAAGTATTATAGTTCGGTGGACCAGTTACCCAACCCCGAGGATAAAGAAGTAAGCAAACAATAAAGCTTGAAAAATAAATAAGCGTCAACTCGAATGTAACATTTTCTCAAATGTTTGGTATCGCCGCACAAGCCATAGCGATATTCGAGGAACTGATACCTATGACAATCAGCGCAAAGACAGACGAAGTGGCATCAAACGTGGAGTCAGCTTTCGGCGTCGTTGTTAATTGCCCAAAGAGCGTAAGTGTAACATTGCATTAAAAGATAAATTCATACCGCAATGAAACTTGCGATTTATTTCGAATACTTAAATCGCAAAGTGGTGTGACTTGACCTCCACGTGACCTTGAGTCGCTCCCTTGCGATCAATGACAGCTAAGATCAGCTTCGGTCAAATAAATTGTTGCCGAGAATCCGTAAGAAATTTCAAGAGCAGATCCACTAGAGCTCCACATGTTTTTTAATGAGAATAAAAATGAAAAAGAAATTGAAGCTGGGTTAAGGCGATTATCTGACTTTTTGTAGTGGATAACCCAAACGCACGTCATAATGAGATTAAATTTTCGTTTTTCCACCAGCTCGCTGATTACGTGCGCGTGATCACGAAGCAGGTTGTCGACCAGTTCGATGAGCTACTCCAATGGCCCCAGTAATTGATGCTGCGATTGGTGAAATTCAGGAAATTCATAACGCGAGATGAACGAATCGATTGATCATGCATCGAATCCACATCTTGCCATATTTCGTGGAGGTGTGCGCTTTAAAAAACAACTATCGATAAATAATGAACGATTTGGAATGTAAAAATGTCGTATATTAATACATTTAATCAGGGTCCGGAACTACTCGGTAGGACGAAATGACGAATAAAAAAAAATTGCTCGAAAAATGTGTTATCTCGACTTTTATTCGAAACCAACAAATCCCAACTGTGCATATAGATAGGCCTATTGTGTTTTGGAAAGAAAAAGTGAGTATTTTTCATGGGTCTTTTTTCTCCAATTACTCTGTTGATATTAAATGTAGAGTATTCAGTTCTTTGATGCTAATAAATGAGACCTTAAAAGTTAAAACAACGTGATTAGTATTGCACCAAGAAAGTTGGCTTCGACACTGTAAATTATTTTCAACTGAAAAGGGCGGTGCGTACGGTTGAAAGAATTTTTGTGGGTACGGTTGTAACAATTATATTTTACGGTTACGAAATAGAGTTATTTTGTGTGATTTTCTAGATGCCAAAAGACTAAACGAAATACCGAGAAGAAGATCAACATTCCACTACTGTTTGTGTAGCATCTTATACAGGTAGCCGTCCAAGAGAAAAGTGGACACTATACACAAGCTACTAACAAGGAAACCGTTCCCGGTGCCCCCCGCCGATTTCGTTCGTTTTTGGATATGCTACTCTTCATCGAAATCTAAGAGACACGTATTTTTTGTTATCGGCCGAAAAACAGTTTTAACGGGTGAAACTCACCCTCAACGTTGGGGACCCTCCGAGTGACCTCCGCAGTTTCGCATAGTTCCAATCAAGATATTCGGATGAAACCTATTCGAGAACAACGCTTATGGCGAATAATGAAAAATGCGCCTTTTCCAGCTCCGAGGGGGTGAATAGGGGTACATTTATAGGGGTTGAAAGTAAAAAAAATCGTGTAAGTCGAACACTTTTTTCATCTCGATGAAACTAATTACATTCGATCGAGCTTGAAAGAGAAGAAGATACGGGTTTTTGCGTTAAAAAAACTCTTTTAGGGGTGACTACCCCTGTATAATACAGTTTCCCTCCGATTTCGTTAATTTTTTTGTAGGTTATTCTTCATCGAAATCAGAGAGACATGTATTTTTTTATCAGTGGCAAAACAGTTTGAAGGGGTGAAACTCACCCTCAATGTGACTTTTGCAGTTTCGCACATTTTCATACAAGATATTCGATGAAATAAATTCGAGAAGAATGCTTATGGTCAATAATGAAAAATGCGCCGTTTTCATTTCCGGGAGGGCTGTGAATCGAAGCAATTTTACAGGGGTTGAAATCAAAGAAATCGTATGAGAGCTAAAAACTTCGAAACAGCTAAAAAAGTAGAAGTTATGGGTTTTTGAGTTTTTTGTATTATACCCCTGTATAATACTGTTTCCGGTGTTCCTTTCCGATTTCGTTCATTTTTGAATGTGTTATTCTTTATCAAAAGCAAAAGAGAGGGAGGGAGAGAGAGAGAGAGAGAGAGAGAGAGAGAGAGAGAGAGAGAGAGAGAGAGAGAGAGAGAGAGAGAGAGAGGGAGAGAGAGAGAGAGAGAGAGAGAGAGAGAGAGAGAGAGAGAGAGAGAGAGAGAGAGAGAGAGAGATCTTAAATGTTGTGTTAGCTATTACTTTAATGTTGACTGATTCTAAAATATAAAAAGTGTGCCACGTTAGCCATAAAATGATAAAAGGTTTTGTTTCTGTCATTAAAGTGCAAAAAACTACAATAAAAACATTTTGCCTTTGACTTTTTGTGTCTGTTACAACTGACCCCGGTACCAGGGTCGGTTGTAACAGAGACAGACTTGCTTCTAAATTAATCTTGTTGGGTAACTACTGCACCTGGAATTTAAACTGTAGTACTCATTTGAAGATAAATATCCTTTTGTTCGTGTATTCCCTTCAAAGCGGGGTCGGGTTGAAATTTGGAACTTTGAATGCTCCGACGGTTGGAAATTCCGACTTTTAATATTCCGACATTCAAGATGGGGCCGGGTTGAAATTTCGAACTATGAATGATCAGAACGTTCAAAACTCCGAAAGAATACTACCCCGCAAGATAAAAATTCCGAAATAATTTGAGACGAAAGACCAAAACTCCGAAAATCTGAACACCGTCAAAATAATTCGTCTATGGAAGTTTTAAAAGTTCAAAAGTGTGCAATAAATCGACGAATTATTTCAAGAATTTTTTTATATTCAGAAGTGATTTTTCGTCAAGTTTGAAATTTGTCTAGACATGGTTTTGACATGGGGGCCGGGTTGAAATTCCGAATTTTGAATGCACCGACGGTTTAGAATTCCTAATTTGTAATGTTCCGAAATTACAAGGTTCTATATCATTTACAATTGACTGTAAATTTCAAAATTGACGTAAAATCACATCTCAATAAAAAAATTACTTGAAATAATTCGTCGATTTATTAAAAATTTTGAAACTTTTGATACTTCCATAGCCTAATTATTTTAACGGTTTATTTAAACGGTAGTATTCTTTTGGAGTTTTGAGCGTCTTAAGGGAGACTTTGTCCTTGAAATGCAGCGGGAGATGATAGCAGCTCAGCATGAGCAGCTAGAAAAGAGGAGGGATGCCTCTATGGACCAGGCATTGCCGATTAGCGGTAATTATAAACACATTTGTGTAAACACATTACAAAACTTTAAACGCGTTTTTCTCGAAAACACGTTTTTAAAAATGGCTGACATTCTCCTGACCGCTGTAATTAACATATCGACCCGAAATTTGGAGAGCATACTCAGAAAATATGTCTTCACGGAATGACGGATCGTTTTTTCGATAGATACATTTTTGCATTTATTATTTATCTTTTTATGCGAAAAAAAACGCGAAAATTCGATTTTTTTTTAATTGCCGCCATTTTCCGAAATTTGTACTAAACGAAAAACCCATCCGTCATTCCATGACCAAAGGGTCACAGATTGATAATATGCTTTGAATTTGTGTTTCAGATCAACAAAGAGGGGGCAGTGATGTCAGCCGTTTACCTCCCGCGATTTGAGGACCTGTTTTCGCGGAGCTGCAACGGCCGCCATTTTGGTTTCTTTTTCAAAAAAAAAAAATTTTTAACGTTCTGTATATCATGAATAAAAGCAAGAAAAAAACCGCACTCAAAAAGCTTTACTCGTTTCCTTTAAAAAAAAATAAAATGTAAACACCTGAAATATGGCACTCCAAGGACAAAGTCTCCCTTAATCATTCAAAGTTCGGGATTCCAACCCGGCCCCGTCAAAGCTTGGTCACACAATGGCGATGCTACCGACCATAGAAGCAGAATTGTTACAACCGTACCCAGTCTACCCTATAAGAATCGGGAGAAAAAAAAGTCACGCGAACTTTTCTGAACATTGTGGGTGCTTATTCATCGAATTTGGTACACCGATTCTCAATATTGCTTTTTCACCATCAATTACGTATCTCCTATACACACGACTTTTTGCCACCCACATATTAACATTTTTAGATCGATCCATTGATTGGGCGGCGTTGCCCTCGAGTTGTGTATAACACACGCAAATCGCAAGGGGGAAAACGACGGGAACGAGACAGCGGTGGTTGTGGCATCGGGAAGCCGTCGCGCTCGACGTCATATATATCCGCAACGATGCAATTGTTATTTGGTAACTCCATTTCTTCATTTCCGTCGAAGAAAGTAGGACAGCCGCCAATAAAAAGGTCTCCTTTCAAATGTTAGCTTCGATCTGCCGTTTCTCATCCCTTTTGTATTATGGTTCGTGCGGCGATGGTCGACATCGAACACCGATACACTTGCTGCGCCAGTTGCCACTCGCGCGCCCCCCGTCGGCTGTTACCGAAGCTTCGCCGCGGTGTGGATTACCGCACGAAACGTGTGTAACACTTCGAGCGTGATCCATATAAAGCCTCCCGTACGTAGCTTGAATCCCGAAGTGGAAAAAAAACGTATATTTTCCGGTCGAAAGGTATTTCTGCCACACTTCACGTAAGGGGTGTCCCATTCAAAGTGTTGGGCGCTTTTATCTCGGAAAGTACGCGTTGCGAGGAACAGTGTTTTCGACAACAAGTTGCGAGATCGATCTCTCCGATTTCGATTAAATTTGGCGTGCTTGTAGAATGGGTAAAAATATGCGACACGTGTTTTTTTACATTTGCGGAACCCGATTTTTAAGGGGTGAAACGCACCCTCGAAAATAGGGATGTTTTTCGTTTTTCGTCGACAACGTTATCGTTCTCATATCCAATGTATAGTACACGAAAAAATAAACGTTGTTGCAATTTGAATTTTTTTCGTATCTCGTACCGTTGAAACGTTATCGACGAAAAACACCCCAATTTTCGAGGGTGCGTTTCAACCCTTAAAAATCGGGTTCCGCAAATGTAAAAAAAATACGTGTCGCCTATTTTTACCCATTCTACAAGCATGTCAAATTTCATCGAAATCGGAGAGATCGACCTCGCAACCTTCCCTTGTGAGAGAGTGAAACGATTACTTTAGAACAAGGGCTCTTAGTTATGACCTTGAGTAGAACAGCGGTGCCAAGGGCAAGTGCACGTCAAAATAAGGATTTGGGATGAAAAACCTGAATTTCTGTTATATATTCTTATAGCTTAGCCCGATACTTATTCAAAACAATGTGAATAAGTATTTTTTCGTTAAGAACTCTCTGAGCAATGAGACTCCAAGGTTACACCGCGTCAAAAAGTACCAGATGAGAAAATACTTATTCATAGTGTTTCAAAACGACGTTGAGGTGGGCTATGAGAATATACAATACAAAATGTGAACCCTCATTTAAAATTTCCAAGTTACTCCAAGTTTCACGTGTTTTGGGTGGAAAGCCTTCATGTGTATCTAGTGAGATAGACGCTTGGGGCACTTCAAATGGTACACCCTGTATACAGAGCGACCCTTCGATCCAGAATAGTCTTCTTTGCAGAAATGTTTTCCGACACTGGTAAATGATGGCAATGCGTGAACCATCGCCATTAGCGAATATTCAAAAGTGGGTTAAGTAAATCGATAAATGGTATGTCAATGAAAAACCATTTGGTAGCGTTCCGAGTGTGGTTCTTGAGGTACTCGGATGGAAGCATTTTTTCCTAAAGTATTTGAAATATTGTCACAATCGAGGAATAACAAGATGATTTTAGGTTTTTTAAGCTACTATTTCTGACGCGATTCTCCAGCAATCATTTTGCTAATAGAAAATATATCCTTGCGAAATACACCTATATAATAAAGAGGGTTAGGAAGGTCGATACAAAGCCTTAAGGGGGTGATAAGTCACCTCGTTAGGAACATATCTAACCTAGGTTACTTTAGTCCAAAGTCTAAGGATTTCGAGTTATCATGGTAAGTATGATTTTTGGAAAATTTCCCAAACTTAGGTAATAACTCGTTTACCTCTTGTGTCAGAGCTATTTTTGTTTAAATCGCATTAAGGCCTTAGGCCACTCGAGAGGCTGTTAGACAAATTTTTGGAAAGTGAAAAGTTTGCCTAAAAAATTATCTGATAATTGTTAATAACAAATGAACTATGCAATATAAAAAAAATCCTACGTACTTCCATAAAAAATGTATTTTTCAAGATATATTCAACATTTCAAGTGAATCGGTTGAAAATTGTCTGAGTTATGTTTCGGCCAGTTTAAAAAATACAATTATGAGATAAACACTACACAGCCGCCATTTTGAAATTAATCGGCTCAAAAAAATTATTGTATTCAGTCACTGATATGTATGATAAACAGCCTTTTTGTAATCTCATTTTATTTTGTAGTTTTTCTGAAAAAAAAATCCCCAAAAAGCCAATTTTTTCGGCCTCAAGAGTGGCCTAACCCCTTAAGGCAATTTTTATGTTTTGACAAGTTTTTAATTATTCAACACATCCCATTTAGTTAGTTGTGTGGATACAGATGATTGTATTTGTGCTTGTCGATCGAATACACATTAAGCTAAGACGCAAATAAGTGTTTAGTTACCGATTATTGTCTGTTTGAACATTATGAACGAGTTAGTACCTAATTTTGGAAAATTTTCTAAAAATCATACTTACCATGATAACTCGAAATCCTTGGACTTTGGACTAAGGTATCCTAGGTTAGATGTTCCTAACGAGGTGTCCTATCACCCCCTTAAGGCTTTGCATCGACCTTCCTAACACCCTGTATATATACATATATATATTAGGGTGGCCCAAATTTGAGGTCTATTTTTTTCATTTTTCTCACCGTCCAATTATCATCGTTAAAGAAAAAAAAATCGTCGCGAAATCTGCGAGCGGTCAAAAAATATTTAGGGGTCGCTCAAGCTACCCAAAATTCAAGTTTTAATTGATAAATCGATTTTTTTTCTATCGTTCACTTCTCACCCACGCTTTACAATTTTTAAATTAAGCTTGCGAAAGCTCTAGCCAGCCAATGGATATTTATTGGTCGCTCAAGAGCTTCGAAATGTCCAATTGTCGCTCTTTTTTTTCTCTTCTCACTCATAAATTTAAAACTCTAACATTTTGAAAACAATTAATGCTTTTCTTCTTTAGAAACGGTTTTTTATTTGCTTCATATTTTTCTTTAATTTTGTTTACGGACAAGAGCTTTAAAGAATTATTTTATGAGAACAAAGATTATAATTCTTGGGTTAGTAGTGTGAGGTAACTTTAAAAAATCTGTTTTTAAATAAAAACGATTGACTGTTTTGAAAATTTTACAAAGCGTCAAATTTATGAGTGAGATGAGTAAATGAATATTGCGAAGATTGGAAATTTCGAAGCTCTTGAGCGACCACTAAATATTCATTGACCCGCCCGAGCTTTCGCAAGGTTAATTAAAAAACTATAAAGCGTACAATTCATGGGTGAGAAGTGAACGAAAAAAAGTCGATTTTTTATGAAAATTTGAATCTTTGGAAGTCTTGAGCGACCTCGAAATTTTTTTAACCACTCGCAGATTTCGCGACATTTTTTTTTCTTTAAAGGATATAATTGGATGGCGAGAGCAAGAAAAAAAAATAGAGCTCAAATTTGGGCCACCCTAATATATATACGATAGTTTTCTGGATTTTTCCACATATCGCAATGTTTCAACGATCAAAATGCGTGTCGCTACCATGATTAGGTCGAGTTTGTCTTCGATCTACGATTAACTCAATCGAAAGATCATTCCCTAAATTTTCTCATTTTCAGTATCCCGCGGTAAATTGATCTGCAATTATTTTTCCGAGAACACGAACATCGGGGAGGTAAAGATCCTTGGTCTGTAAAAATTGCACGACATTCGGTTCGGTCGTTTTCGAGAAAAGTTCGAAAAACTGAC
Source organism: Ophion ellenae (assembly GCA_963210295.1). NCBI lineage: Eukaryota > Metazoa > Arthropoda > Insecta > Hymenoptera > Ichneumonidae > Ophion > Ophion ellenae. Next base: position 3,780,117 of record OY723390.1, read on the forward strand.
AGCCGTAATGCATTCGAGGGTAGTTCACGAGGGTGGCGTATCGTTTACGTACTGACGACGTGGCTAAATCCTGAAGCGTTATCGTCTTCACGGGCGACGGGTCGCACGGTTTCCTCAACTCCTCTATGTAGCACATGTAAATGTCGGGAAGTTCCGCCGGCTCGCGGGCGTGTAAAGCTCTTTCCATTTTGTTTAATTCCCGTCTCCCGCGCGATCTGAATCCGCGAACTCGTCGAACGGATTCCGGCCAACTAGCGTCGCGATCGATCTTTCGATAATCCGTCACAAGTTTGCCACGTAACTGTAACTTATTGAGTCGCGTTTGCCGCTTGTTGATTAATTTTTTTCGGGCCTTTTTACGCGCCATTGCCGGTGTCGGTGGCTGAGAACGGTCGAGAGAAACATCCGCGGGAGCCGAGTACTGGTACTCCATGTTGCTCGGCGATTGACCGTAAACTGAGGATTATTAAAGCCTATATAATACACGATCGCTCTTCAATGCTTGTATAGCCGCGTTCTCGGCCGTGACGTCAAACGAGCTTGCGCTATTAAATTGTAAGGCGACCTGTCCAGTTGTTAGCACACTGGGGGATTAGACGATAACTTGGTTATGTTGGCCGAGTACATGATGAGTTTGAGGCGAATTTTTCGCAAAAACGCCTGGAACGAATGATTTGAAATTTTCACACTCGACGTTTTTTCACTGGACGAAGGTCCAGTGAATATTCGTGTTCTCACAAATCAAAATTACAAATTGAACGAAAATGTTAGGAATTATATTTACCTCATCCCACATCGAAGACATTAATTTTGCCACTTGAATCATGGCAATTGGTGTGAAAACGGCTGAGAAAAATACGAAAAAGTATCACCCCTATGGGCAGCTCGACGTCAACTACATTTCCCGGTCCACCTTCACCGGATCAAGCCGAAAATTTCATGCCAAAGTGGTGTGTGTAAATCTGTGTCAAAACAGGTCATGTTCTCGCCTCTACGGTGACCCTCGGTAGACTACTCCCAATCTTTGTGGTCGTAGGCGTCAATGGCAATGCTCCGAATGGTTCGAGTGAAAAATTGCCCGTGATCAGTATTATTCCAGAGCTGTGAGCGGGCGTTGCGGGGGGGCGGTTCGGCAAGGACCGCGAACAATTACCGGAAGTCGAAATCAGCATCACCTCGACTGATGGACCTCTTGATCCCTAAGTTCAATCTTGATGCCTGATATGATTTTTCAGTCCAGTCCGAGACGCACCTTTTCCCAAATTGCCCAAATCTTAATACGAAAAATTGTACCGGTGGTTGATGAGGATCGATAAACGGCGCGCTCTCATCGTTAGTCATCCGCAGAGCTCTCTGTGAGGGGGTTTAGTTTGGGTTCGAAAATGGTCCGAGGCAAACGCAATACTCCCTCCTCTCCAACCGAGCATTAAAGCGGACACGTTTCATCTTTCCACGGCCCCAGCGTATCATCGGCGAGCTCTTGATGAAAATAAAGGATGCCGAACGCTTCTCCATGAGAACCGTGCCAATGCCATCAAAGCAAAATAAATGAACTATCAAGGAGAGCCCTACAGTGTTCAGGAATCGAAGCTTCCAAATGAAAAACTTTGTCGCCTGTAGCCACCAGCCTCGCGCTCCGTTTTGCCAACGGGAAAGTTGAAAGCCATTTGATTGATGGCATCGGTGAAAAAAAGACAACGTCGAAAAGAAGACACCGATAATGGGCCTTTTAATTGATAGGGCCACCCGATCCATACAGCGGAGGATGGTGCTGTGGCTTAGCGGAGAAAGGGGAGGAAAGCTCTTCTCATTCCAGGTGGTTTGATCATGAGTCAGCTCCAGACTGGGAGAGGTGGTGAAGCGAGAAAGCTCGAGGATTGATTCATCGTCGAGTCGCACCGCGCACCGGAAGACACCGATTAGGAAACCAATTACCAGGAAGTAGTAGCTGTCTAGCAAGATGATCACCAGCAACCTGGAGAGCTGGTGGTCTCGAGCCACGGGCTTCGCTCTTCCTTCCTGCATTATCCGAATCCGAAAGGTGGGATGGAGAAATCTCATTGGCATACTCGTCCGACGTGGATTCGATCCTATAAGGATATTGTTGTCGGTGGGATTGAATGTCTATAGCCTGCAGTGACGAGGATGATGGGATGCAGGCCACATTATACACCATGGCATGCATCTATTTTCTCGAACCACTGAGTGTTCACCCAAGCAGTTCATGAAGGAAAGGCTGTCCGAATATCGTGAAGATCGATAAATGACGAGTCCGTTCGACCATTAGTCACGTAGGCATACTTTGAAGTATTGAGGGTCTGGGTATCTAAGACCTGACACTGTTCAGGGGTTTGTATAATCTTCCATATGACGTGTATGGTGTTTCAATAACCGCAAAGTGCGCCGGGTTTTTTGGCGTGGAATCTTACCGGGGGGAATAGATGAGAATCCATACTTGCTGAAATGATGATGACGGTACTCTCGTCTTGATGACATGGAGTCCAGTGAATTTTTGTCGACAGTACATTATACCATTTTATTACCAGGTGTAAAATGATTCCGAATTCGGATCGCTTCAGTCAAGTCTGCATTACTGAGTGGTCCCCATTTGCAATGGTACCAGTAGCATCAGCAGGTATCGTTCATCCGCTCTAGATCCAGCAGATAAGATCGATCTAGACTGGTCTCACAGGAATGGGACAATCGCGAAGTTTGTTCGCTTGCGAAACGGAATTGAAGTCTCGATCTCAAATGTATTCGAGTAAAAGTTGAAAATAGGATCACGTCATGGTCCTTACAAAGGCTGGATGATGCACAATGCTCACCTATATTTGTCTTCTATTCGGCGAAGTTCCACAAACGTGGCAGAGGCTTCAAGAGCCTCTTGGGCTTTGAAACCCGAGTGGCTCGTATGTTAATGTGGTCTGTCGACTCCACGGAAGCTCTGGCTGAATTGAATTAGTGTTTGAGTTGGGTAACGGGTTGTGTTAGGGTCTTTCGTTGCTGTGTTTAATAGCCATGTACCCAAAGACCGCAGATCCAAGTCAGCTCATTGGTTGGCGACCACCTGATTATTGCTAATCCCCCTGCTATTTTCCTTGTTGGTATGAGCAATTGTTTGTGCCCTTCCCGATGTTGATCACTATTTTAGTATTCCATCCGTCTAAACATCACCTAAGTGGGTGTCTGACAAATGTCTCTGTGGTCTCGTACTCATTCTCCGTGTCGTTTTGGAGTTCGAGCTTATCCCGCTACTAAATCTTTAATATTTTCCTCTCCGAGGGGTACGATTGAGGGGCGAGTGACGCAACGGGATTAAGGAGGGAGAGGTTTACTCGCACGCAATCTATGTACCAGCGCTGGGGTTTACAGATTGGAATTTCCTAGGGTCTTCGGAACCCTAGAAAAATAACTCGATCTCAACGAGATGGTGCTTCGTTCTTGCCACCTGATCTGAAGAAAGCTCTCCCCTACCCCCCTTCCGAAGATACGACAGTATGAGAAAGAGCCTGTTTGTACCTGTTGACGAAGACATGTCCTGAGGGCTTACGCGCTGTCGCCGGGTGGCTCTCATATATCATACTGTGTTTGGCTTTGAAGGGAGTCGGTGAAAGAGCCATTCCCACACCGCATACCCATTTCTCTTGGTTCTATATGCGTGAAACATTCGCCACGAAAATAGAGCGAATAATTTGTAAAAATCAAAACGGCTACTTGTTCCTGGTAGAAATTGGAAAACATACATTTTCATTGTTCAACAACTTAACTCGGAGTTGGAGAACATTATTGACGTTCCCTGCTCTGCTCAACGATATTCAGAATATTTAGTATTTTTTTAATCAGCAATCAATATTTCACTGTTCATATGAGAAAAAGGAAGAAATCACGCCTGTAGGGAATTGATATCGTGAGAAGAATATTTGGGAATGACCTTGGCAAGCTACTCCAGAATCATTGGGGTCGAATAACGATCACGTTACAGGCCCAGCCATGTTAGTTCGGTTCTTCCGCCAAAATTGGAACATCCCACTTCACGGGGACTGTAATGTGATTCGATTTACCGACAGAATTTCACAGCGCCTGATTAACCCTTGACGTTCTATGAATCGGTGAGTCGGTCACCACTTAACGTTTGCTCGCCATCGTTGAACTCCACTCGACTCGCAGTTCACCACTGATATGACGTATCTATCAATAAACTTCACCCACGGGTATTGAATGACGCGGTTGTATAGATCGACGTCAGATACTCGCGAGACCATATACATTTGCGGGCACCACCCCTAGAGTTGCGAGCCTGCAGTCGGGAAATACGTGCTCCAATTCCGAAGCTCACGTATGCAGCTGAATCAACTGTTCTGAACTCGTCTCCCACCCTAACCCAAGTACGTTCCACGGAAATCTGTCTTTTCCTTTTTCAAACGCACCCCTTCGATTATTCTCGGTAACCTGTTGCAAAAAGAGGCAACCCAGCATGAGCAACAAGCCCAGCATGGGCAACAAGTCAAGATGTGGTTTCGTGGCTTACCGATCAACGTCTACGTACTGCCTGTCCCAATTACACCGCAAGGCTTGACATTGACGGGATATTAAGCGAAAGATGGAGAGGAACAGACGCTTCCGGAAAATTTTCTTCGGGATTATAACCCTTCGACGGCACCCTACCGCCGCACAGTGTTTCAAAGTCTCGAAAAATGTGACAATATCGAAAAAGTTCGATATTTTGTTTTCAGGAAAATAACCATACGATATTGTAGGCATGACTTTGCCGCATGCTATGGCGAAAGGCCAGAACGGTAAATATATATATATGCTGTCGAGTATCAGCCCGAGTTAAGGCTTTCGGAACGATGCGCGTTAAGGCGGTCCTCTAGTTTCTCGGGTCGAAAAAAACGATTTTTTTTTTCTTCATAAATCACATCTACAACATGTGTAGAAAATGTGTGCCAAAGGATTTTTCGATATTCGAAGTGGTTCAGAAGTTACGGCCCTGGAACGGAGCAGGTATACGGCCCTGGAACGGAGCAGGTATACGCGAACTTTCAAACGCGTTTTTCTCGAAACACCATTTTTCGAAACGGTGACCACGATATTTCAGAAACTACTGCACCGATCTTGTTCAAATTTATACAGCATATTTAATATGTTATAAGCCAACGATTGAACTAGGATTATCATGATTGATTCGATAGTTTTTTTTGTACGAGCGAAAAACTTGAGAAAAAAATGAGTAAAAAATAGAATGTAATTTTCAAAAGTGTATAAAAAAGTCAATTTTTGTAATTTAGAATTCACTCTAGTTCAATCGCTAGTCTTAAATATGAAGATTAAAATGCCGTTTGGTTTTTTGATTTCGGATAAGCAGAACAGCCGAAATCTTGGTCACCGTCAAGCACCTCTTTTACTTGATGTCTTCCTGTCGGCCACTATAACGTTTATTCTATTATATATTTTGACTTCAAAAAATGTGTAAAGCTTATTTAAATGTTAATAAAGATTATGCAAAAACAATGAGATTGATTATTTCGATGCTTTGCCCGTAAAAAATTATTGAAAAAGCCGTAAAAAAACAGGCGAGAAACTAGAGGACCGCGTTAACAGTAGCTCCGAAATATTTGTAATTATTTAGAAGTGAATAGTTAATGCTTAGTGTGTTCGATTTGAATGTGGCTTGATGAAGAGTATTCCTCAAAGTATATAAAATTCCAATATGAATTACTCTTTTATTGATTTTTGTTTAATTCTTGCTAAAAATAACGTGAAATATCAACTCCTCAAAAAATGTAATTTCCAATCGAGCGGGTTGCATATGGAGTCACCTTTTTTACCCATTTTTACCACTTTGGTCTAAAATGTAATACATAGTTGAGACTGTTTTTCATCGAATATCCAAGAAACAGCTGCTTTGCAATGCTTACCTTTTTTATAAACAATTTTATTTCGAGCGATGCGCTCGAGCACACGTAAGCGCGCAGCGGGGCAGTTGAAACCCGACCTTTACCGCGTGCTTATCTGCATTTCGAATTAAGGGACTCAAATAGTTTTGTGTCTTGTATTGTACCTTTTTACATCCGAACTTACATGCCCGCTCTTCATGGATTGTACTTCGGAAATGAGTACTTGTAGCCTGACTTTAATTTTATCTGATCATAGTATCATTTTGTTTTACACTATTCCAAAAAATTAAAAGAATAGAACATTTCTTCAATTTTTTCTAGCGTTTTTGAAGCGCTGTAACTTTGTGAAAAATGGTCGTACCAAGATGAAAAAAAAGCATTTTGTAGTTTAAAGTTTCTAGTTTCGAGACTTTTTGGCAAAACATTTTTGTGAGGTACGGTTATCGCGCAATCATAAAAAATGGCGCGAGAAAAAATGTTTCCACATCTTTTTGTTTTTTTTTCGAAGGGTCCACGGGCTCGGGATAAAAAAAAAAATGTTAATCAATGCATATATCAGTTAGCTTGCTTGTTCAGCTACAATTTGGTTCTTTGTCTCTTAACGTCATTTTTTGCTGAGATATCCGACTTTGAATTAAAAAAGATCCTTTTGTCTTTGATCATTGATATCTCAGCAACCAATGATCGCACAGGGAATAGAAGGGCAGCTTTGAATACTTGAATACATTTCCTACAAGAGCGTTTCTTTTATTTCTGAGTAAAAATTTGCTCCCCCTTATCATTAATTTGGAAAAAAGTACATAATAATGACTTTTTATCGTTTTTCAGTAAATCTACAGCTACTTGACAAATGTTGATAGAAAGACTATTGTTGCCAGGTTTTTTTTTCGCATAATAATGTAACCCCAATAGCCCTGAAATTTTTCAAATTGATCCATCGAACCGTTTTTCCGGACCGATTGATCAAAGTTTTACAAAACAATTAAAGGAAAAAGTATTGTTCCTCAACATCGTGGAATGATCATCAAAATGAAGGGGACAATTTTTTTCGACTTTTTCACACCGTTGCTCTAGTCACTTGCTGAATTTGAGAATAAAAAACTGGAAAAATTAAAAAAGAAAATTTCGATTTTTTTTTGTAGAACATTTGTCAAACATTTCAGAAAACAATACTGACTCATTTTTTACAGAATTCGGCCTTTGTGTACCATAATTTCACTCATCTTCAATTGTATCATTTAAAAGTTGATACCCCTAAGTTATATTCACTGCTCGATCTGATAACGTTTATGCGATTTCTTCGGCGAAGATTATTAGGGTTACAACATTTTTTTTTTACAACTGTTTTTTTTGGAAGAAAAAAAACCAATTACCAGTTTTTTTTGTGAAACTAATCTTTTTTCGGAAGGAAAAACACTAATTAACAGTTTTTGTAAACTTTAACTTTTTTACATTTTTAATCATGCCAAGTTTTGAAAACAACTGTTTTATGTAACCCCAGTAACCTTCGCAGAAAATATCGAGAACTAATTGCATAAATGTTTTCAGATCGACTAGTGAATACAGCTTGAGGGTATCAACTTCGAATGAATGCACTTAAAGATGAGTGAAATTATGGTGCGCAAACGCCGAATCGTGTGAAGAATAAGTCAGTATCGTTACCTAAAATGTGGAATTTTTTTCGATTTCGATTTTCGAAATTGGGTTTTCGGATTCGTTATCAGCAACCTTGGAAACCCTCATAAATGGATTCTCGGACGAAACTGAGAATTTTTTTTTTTTTTAATGTTGGCCATTTTGGATCGGCCACTTCGAGTTCCAAAATATGGATTTTAGATTCGTCATTGATATCGTCAAAAACTTCTATACACGGATTTTCAATTAAATCTGACAAGTTTTTTGCAAAAATGTCGACCATTTTGTATCCGCCATTTTGAGTTTCTGCATTTGCATTTCAGATTCGTCATCAGCAACCTTGCAAACCCTCATAAATGGATTTTCGGACGAAACTGAGAAGTTTTTTTGTAAAATGTCGGCCATTTTGGATCGGCAATATCGAGTTTAAAAAATTTGAATTTCGAATTCGTCATTGGTATTGTCGAAAATCCCTATATACGGATTATTATTCAAATCGACAAGTTTTTTGCAGAAATGTCGGCCATATTGTATCCGCCATTTTGAGTTTCTGAATCTGCATTTCGGATTTGTCATCAGCAGCTTCGAAAACCCCTATATACGGATTTTTATTCAAATCTGACAAGTTTTTTGCCAAAATGTCAGCCATATTGTATCCGCCATTTTGAGTTTCTGAATCTGCATTTCGGATTTTTCGGAGTTTGAAACACTGTGCGCCGTGAACCTCTGACTGCATGTGAACCTCTGATCGGACCCCAGACGTTTTTCAGATCGTTGTATTTCGGTAAATATGCATTTATTTTGCAGATTCGTCGTTTGTCGTCGATGACCCTTATTTCATGGCCCAACATTTATTTTTTAAGAAAAACAAAAATTAAGTGCCCAAACACTCGTTCAAAGTGGGATATGCGTTGAAAAATACGTACTTACACGAAAAAATAAATGGGTCAAAACGACTCAGTGTGCAATCGAAGGCTTAATGGCGATATGCGGTGAAGGTACAATTCTGCCTCTCTCGATTGCCAGTTCTTTCGATTCTCTCCAATTTATCGCACATAGAACGAAACTCGTGAATCGAATCTTCTTACCCAATGCCCATATCTATTTCACCCAAGCCTTGTATCGAAAATGTCGTCTGTCTCAATCGTGTCTGAAGATCGGTCTAAATTCGTGTACGAAGCTTCCGTTCCGTTCGACGCTCTCCGAACCACTCGAAATCGTGTTACACATGGAAATGCGTTCTTACAAGTGCGCCACTCAAGTTGCCGGTGTGTCGAAAAAAGTGCGATTTTGTCGACTACTGCAGTGTTTCTCAACGTGTGGGTCGCGACCCCAGGGGGTCGCAAAGTCTTGTTCGGGGGGTAGCGGTCGTAAGCCAGGTAAAAGTAAAAAGCAAGGGTTGCAGGTTCTCGACTACAATAAAAAGACAACAATTTCAGTGAGAAGGCTGTGCCTGTTAATTTTTTTATAAGTCGTGGTTCTAATTTTGAGACCCAAATAACCAAATCATTTTCTAATTAGAGCCTGTTTCTCTTCTTAGTTTGCATGTTCATCATTGAAGAGAACGTTATAGTTCAGTAAAAGAGACGAAAACCCAGCACTTTTAGTGTAGAATTATAATTTTTGACTGAAGCTAGATGACTGCATACTGAAAGTAACCCCAATGAAATTTTGCCACTCAACTCACCCCAACTCTCCGGAATAGGGGTTAAAAACTTTTAAATCGCCGTATCTCGATAATTAATAGCCTGATCAAAAAATGTTTGAAATAATAAAACACGTATAAAATTGCTTGACGTCCAATCCCCTATCTTTGAAAATAGCAGCACAAAAACGCGAGAGCACCATTGACCCAGACAAGGGCGCAATGATATGTCTACTTGTAAAGGGGTCGCGTATTCAAAAAGGTTGACAAACACTGGACTACTGTCTCCAGCTCTGATAACTTTTTCGGTAAAAATTGTAGATATATACATATATGTTTCAATAATTCACCTTGTCCATAAAACCTTCACCCGATGGAATATTCAGTCATGTAACATAAATCTATAATCGTAGCAGTCGTTGGACTTCGAATATACAAAGTGTGTCGAAAATCGCGTCGAAACTGGAACCGCGTCGGAAGGACAACAAAATTTTGAAACGGAATGTCCTTATCGGATTTTCTCTCCGACTCAACGTCGCCTGGATATTGGTTAATTAGCGCAAGCCAATCCGGTATGCCGGCAAGACGAAGAGTACGGGTGAGCGTGCAACGAGGGCGCCCGCCCCTCCTTCTAGTCGTAGCGGATAGGTGCGCGTGACGGTAGTGGGGAGATAGCGCACGCACTGGATTGGCCGTCGCTGATGAGTTGTTATCTAAGCAACGGTTCATCGGAAAGAAAAATAGTTAAGAACTTTTCTCTTCAGAATTTCGTGATCGATCCATTTCGCAAAGGGCGGATGCGGCTTTTTTGCACACCCTGTGTAGCACTCAGGACATGGAAGAAACGTATCTGCAGTGCAACTACTTTTCTCCGTAGATGCGTAATGCGATGCAGCTGCAGCTCGAGAGAGTCAGAGGATCTTTTGGTATGCGTGAGTGTGTGCTGTGTATGTATATACCCGTAGCTCGTTGCTCTATCGTGCATCCCGGTTCATCTTCCCTCCATTCCATGGCTTCATTCCCCTCAATATGGGATTTACGACAATCTGGGCTTTCGTACAGAAATCTACGTGCGTTAACCCTGCGTGTTTTTAGATCATCACGTTCCCTCGACCCGAGGGGAAAAATCGTTGCGAATCACAAAATAGATTGTGATAATTACAGGTCTGATTAAAATTCGAATTACTTTATGCTGGACTAATTTTTCAATGAAGTCGGAAAAATCGATGAATCGCAAGCAATGGGGTGATACTCTGACCTCGTACCACGGCCTCGCGCATCGAGAGAGCCAGCGACTGTGAGGATTGTCGTACAAGACACGACGCAATCTTCGGTCCAATCTTAATCGGCATTTCCGAAGCTCTTGCCGGAATTGAGTAGTTCACGATTTTACGATGGATTTACTAGTGGCGAGGAAGATTTAAGGGCACTCAAGATTTATGGGCGGATACATAATTCCTTACTTCAACGTCGTTAAACGCAACTTTTTTTTCGCAATCAACATTTATGCGAATACTTGCTTCTGCAAATAATTGTACAAGTTCGTCGCCGGTGCGTTACGCTAATCATAGTGGCTTTAATCGAGGGTGTTACGCGTTCTTAGATTTTTACGATAATCCGAAAATATCCGTGCGATTCTGTCGCTTCCAAAGGACTACGAATTTAATGAAGTACCAACAAACTCCAGTTCGTTAACGGCACCGTTAAAGGGTGGCTTAACGTCGCAAACGTTTCGCCCAATTATTCTCAGCGTTGATTAACGAGCCGAGTAATCGCAAAGTGCTTAACGCTTTATCGATCAATCATGCCGGGCCTAAGACTTTCGCTCAGCCCGAAATTTCACCGCCTCGAAGAGAACACGCCTCCGCAAAGGTGTGAGCCAAGTCTCTCGCAGTGTATGTCACGGTACCATTCTCTACTCTTGATAATTGTTTGCCCATATCGAGTAATTGTACTCTGCTGGATCCAAAAATCAGTAGTAAGGGAAGGGGGCCCAAAGCGAGCATCTGGCCTAAAGCGGGCATTCTCTATACGACTAAGGTATTAAAATTTACCGCCGTTTCGTGACGCGACGACCGTGCGGTTTGTGTGAGAAAAAAAAACAACATTCCACGCGTTTTAAAAACAAAAGCAAAGTATGTACATCCTGTTTTGTCTATTTGTGAGTAAAATAGATCAATACGAAAGTGTGACTATTATTTTATGCCTATTTTACTTTGTTTTATTCATATTTGCTCAAATGTATTCCAATCATTTTTTGGTCCGGTTTGATGAAAACGTCAAGTGGCGCAAAAGGGCAAAGCGGGCAGGGCAAAGCGAGCACGTGCCCGCTATGCCCAGTATAAGAGGTGGCTACGTGAAATTAAGATGATGATAGAAGATAGAAGATAACTTTGTGACTTTATTTTCATAATTGTCCCATTTATTTATGTAGGAACTTACCAAAACGCTAGTATTTATTGCAACTGTGTTTTTTACGTGTTTGAAAGTAGTATTGTTACCTCCTTATAACGATATCTACTATTATTTGCAAATGGTAAATCAATATAAAAGAAAGACCCAAGCTTCTTGGGATGAGAGCCTTAAGAAGGATTTGATCACTAAGGAAAAGCCAAAAAGGTCGGAAAAGAAACAATGTACAGACAAGGAAAATTACATGTGCATTATATGCAACGATCCATATAGATATCCTCCCACCGAAGACTAGATGACTGTCAAATGTGGGCTCATGATGCATGCACTGCGTACCCTGGCGTTGGATAATTTTACTGTGATAATTGCCAAAAAAATCAAGCTTACTGATGGTTAAGAAGACACGTTAAGTTTTTGTTCTTTTATGATAATAATAATGATTTGTCTGCAATCAAATATGTGGGTACAATCGTAGTCTTTTCCCCCTATGATTCCCTATTTTATCCTTATTTATGCCTAATCTCAGGAAAAAATACACTTTACCCTCTATGTGCCTGCTTTAGGCTACCCCCCTTGGAAAAGCGGGCATTTCTTAAGGGGTCACATACACCTGATACGGCTAAAAGTAAGGTTATGTTTAAGATTTTTTTCTGTATAAAACTGAATTGTATTGAACAATCATAATATATTTTAAAGTATGACATGTTATCTACATTGTGTGAAAATATGGTTACAAAATTTCAAACGGTAAAAAAGTTACAGTCTTTTCCTGGGATGTGTTTTTGTTGACAGCGTTTGCGGTACCAGACGTGCCTCTGCTATGTTTTATCTAAAAAAAAATATTTGTTTCTTAAAGTAGAACGATAAAACTAGTACTTACCAAACCGGTATTTGAAAATTTAATTTTTTCAGGTAACGGCAGTTACTGGAATAAAACAGGCGATTTTTCGCCTCAAAATTGTTCAGTACTTATGATGAAAAAAAAAACTATGCCAGGTATAAAAAAAACGGGTGATAAGTTCTAGATTATTGTGTGGACAACTTGATCCCGATCGGTCCAGTAGTTGCGGATATATTTCTGGTACCGATTTTGAAAACATTGTTTCGAGTAAAATGCGTTTACAGTTTTCTCGGGCCGTTAGCCGGTCAGTTACAAAACGCTATAACTTCGTCATTACTACGAATTTCCTAATGACATTTTCAGGGTAGACACTCGAAGGAGAGTACTATCGAATGAGCGACTTTTTGAAAAATCGATCTTTCTGACCTACCCAGGGATGTATGTAAGCCCTCAAAGTTTGAAAATTGGTTTCACTATTTATATTTTGAAGATTTACTGGAAATGGTGAATATGATATTAAACTACGATAAATTTAGCACCCCCTTGCAAAAAAAAATGAATATGACATTTCATAACTGCTCCCTTTTTTATTTCCTTTTGAGTGCCCACTTTGGGCTCCTCTTCCCTTTCCTTCTCATCGATAAACTCTGATTGCGAGCCGTGATGTGCCGTTGCCTTGTAGTCCTGTCCAGGCAAAATAGCATCCACCGTATCAGCACACAAGCAACAGGTCTTATCCTTGGCGACTCAAGATCGAATAACTCCATCGATCCCACATTTGATACAGCCATTCGAGGTTTCGCCTCTTATCTCATAGGGACAAACGTGAACCGTGCCACTTGATGGCACGAGTTCAACAAAACAAACATTGATCTCTCATTGGCAAACACTGTTTGCAAGCATGGTGCACCTGTATTTATGAAATTTACTTTTTTTTTCAATCAAAATGTTTTCGAAGAGTAGACAGAGAGCTGCCCTCCTTTCGACGATCGTCCCGCCAAGTCCGCAATAGTCCGAGTAGAGATCTATTGACATTGAATACGGTGTTTATTTTTCTCCCTTTTCCAGCTAATGGGAGGCGGGAAAAAGCTCGGACAAAGTATAGGCACGACCTCGTCCGCTATCAATGTTTCCGTCGCTATCGACCGTTTTCCAAGCGACTCTGTCTGACCAGCGGGTGACCGTATCTACTTGGCTCACGTTCGATCGCCACCTTTTTTTTCCTCCTCGCGTTGGCCTCGCACCAATCCCCGTATAGCTCCACGGTAAGCCGGCTACGGCAACCGACACGCCATTGGGACAATCCACCGGCCGTTTCGCGCGTCGTCCCGACCGGCCAACGTGGCGCTTGCTATTTTTATCGACCCGAACAGCGAAGCCTCGCGGAATTCACTGTCGTGGAAAAACTCGGCAACTTTATCGCCATCGTGTGACATCTATTGAAATAAAATGTACGAGCGGGGCAACACTTCGGTCGCGCGTGCATTTCACGTCGAAGATTCTTTTCACAATTCGTGTTCCTGCAAATTCACTCGCCGCGTCTTGTCTCCAAATGTCTACTTGAACCTCGAAGAACAGCAGGCTCGTCAAACGCAAGTTTACGGAGCTTTTTGATCTTCTTTAGGGTTTAGATATTGTTTAGGGTTTGTTTTTCAGATCGAGATGCGGGAGAAACTGGTCAAAGATTGCGGTACTGCTGCGGGTATTTCTTGCGTAGACGAGACTCAAACTTCAGTCATTATTACTGCTTAGTCGTGTCAGCTGTTCATTCCATAAACTGCGTTGATGTACATAAGCCGCACTACCGAAAATTCCAGAAAACATTGGTGGTAGTTGAGCCAGTGATTATCACAGGAAAGCCAAGTAATCATTACCGGAACGTACAGTAACGGATTTTAGAATGTGCAGGAATTATTACTGTTCAGTCACGTGAGCTGCTCATCAACAAAATGCATTGATGCACATCAGGCTTATTGCCGAAAATCCCAGTATACTTGGTCTATAATTGAATCAGTGATTATCACAGGAAAGCCAAGTATTTATTGCCGGAACGTACAGTAACGGATATTAGAATGTACTATAATTATTATTATTCAGTCATGTAAGCTTTTCAGTCCGAATAATACGTTGATGCAGATTGGCCTTATTTTCGAGAATCCCAGTAAACTTTGTCGATACTTGAGTCAGTAACCATCACCGGAAAGCCGAACATTAATTAAAAGGAACGTATAGTGACGGATTTTACAATGTGCAGTAATTATTACTGCTCCGTCATGTAGGGTGTTCATTCCAAAAAACTGCGTTAAGAACATCAGCCTAATTACCGAAAATCCCAGTAAACATTGTCGATAGTTGAGTCAGTGGTCATCACTGGAAGGCCGAGTATTCATTGCCAGAACGTACAGAAACGGATATTAAAATAGGCAGTAACTATTACTGCTCAATTATATGATCTATTCATTCTAAAAAAAACATTGATGCACATCAGCCTACTTGCGGCAAATCCCAGTAAACATTGTCGATACTTGAGTCAGTGATCATCACCGAAACGCCGAGTATTCCTTGCCGGTACGTATAGTAACGGATCTCAGAATGTGCAGTAATTATTACTGCTCAGCCATGTAGGGTGCTCATCCCAAAAACTGTGTTAATGAACATCAGCTTAATTACCGAAAAACCCAGTACACATTGTCGATACTTGAGTCAGTGATCATCACCGAAACGCCGAGTATTCCTTGCCGGTACGTATAGTAACGGATATCAGAATGTGCAGTAATTATTACTGCTCAGCTATGTAGGGTGCTCATCCCAAAAACTGTTTTAATGAACATCAGCTTAATTACCGAAAAACCCAGTAAACATTGTCGATACTTGAGTCAGTGATCATCACCGAAACGCCGAGTATTCCTTGCCGGTACGTATAGTAACGGATCTCAGAATGTGCAGTAATTATTACTGCTCAGCCATGTAGGGTGCTCATCCCAAAAACTGTGTTAATGAACATCAGCTTAATTACCGAAAAACCCAGTAAACATTGTCGATACTTGAGTTAGTGATCATCACCGAAACGCCGAGTATTCCTT
This sequence comes from Ophion ellenae, assembly GCA_963210295.1. Lineage (NCBI taxonomy): Eukaryota > Metazoa > Arthropoda > Insecta > Hymenoptera > Ichneumonidae > Ophion > Ophion ellenae. The sequence continues at coordinate 3,795,630 of OY723390.1, forward strand.
GCCGGTACGTATAGTAACGGATATCAGAATGTGCAGTAATTATTACTGCTCAGCCATGTAGGGTGCTCATCCCAAAAACTGTGTTAATGAACATCAGCTTAATTACCGAAAAACCCAGTAAACATTGTCGGTACTTGAGTCAGTGATTATCACCGAAACGCCGCGTATTCATAACCGGTACGTCTAGTAACGGGTATCAGAATGTGCAGTAATTATTACTGCTCAACCATGTAATGTGCTCATCCCAAAAACTGTGTTAATGAACATCAGCCTAATTACCGAAAAACCCAGTAATTATTGTCGATACTTGAGTCAGTGATCATCACCGAAACGCCGAGTATTCATTACCAGTACGTCTAGTAACGGATATCAGAATGTGCAGTGGTTATTACTGCTCAGCCATGTAGGGTGTTCATTCCAAAAACTGCGTTAATGAAAATCAGCCTAATTATCGAAAAACCCAGTAAACATTGTCGATACTTGAGTCAGTGATCATCACCGAAACGCCGAGTATTCATAACCGGTACGTCTAGTAACGGATATCAGAATGGACAGTAATTGTTACTGCTCAGCCATGTAGGGTGCTCATCCCAAAAACTGTGTTAATGAACATCAGCCTAATTACCGAAAAACCCAGTAAACATTGTCGATACTTGAGTCAGTGATCATCACCGAAACGCCGAGTATTCATAACCAGTACGTCTAGTAACGGATATCAGCATGTGCAGTGGCTATTACTGCTCAGCCATGTAGGGTGTTCATTCCAAAAACTGCGTTAATGAAAATCAGTCTAATTAAATAAAAACCCAGTAAACTTAGGCGATACTTGAGTCAGTAATTATCACAGGAGATCTAAATGTATATTACCGGAACGTACAGCAACGAATACTAGACCGCGCGGTAAATACCAGTAATACAACTCCATCATTTGTGCTGTTAACTCCGAAACAAAATGCTATTGTTAACGAGAACAACTGAAATTACACAAACGGGCTGAAATAGAAATAATTGTTTGCTACATCAGCAGGCATTATTGCCAGCCATTGTTTCCCGTATGCGTAGGCCAGTGCCGAAAAAAATGCATTGTTCTCGGGAAACTGGTTTTCATCGTTTATCGTACATGCAATTAAAATCGTGTTGTCTCCAAAACTTGCTGCCATCATCCATCCAATTTTTTCATTGTTTTCGACATATTGCAGAATTTCATACGCACGAGAAGAGACGAACGCTTCCGATGCACACTTTGATGTTTAGTTTTGAACGTTCCCAGCAAAGCGCTCGATTGAAACGTTGTTCATCGTTGTCATTTTTTTTCGCGGTTGTCCCCTTCCCATGTTGATAGAAGTTCACATCCCCACTGCACACCCCGATAAATTTTCCACCGGATATGAAGTATAAAACGGCCCGATTCTCACCCGCTGATAGTGTAATCTATAGTTTTTCGGACATATCGTAATTGTAATTGCGCATTGCGGTTGTCCGGCGATTTATTTCGACCCCAGAGTACTCTAGGCTGCAGTGTCAGAAATCTCCGAAGCCACGTACCCACTTTTTATTATTTGGAATTATCCATAATGACGAGACCCGCGACCTCGATAATCCTTCCATAAAGGACGATTCAACGTTGATTGTGCAATTTCGACCCCTGTATCGCGAACTTTCGTAATTCACTCGGCAAATCGAAATGCATTTTTTCGTCGCCCAGCTGCAATTTGTATCGTCATCGTACATAATGTATATTCAATTGAAACGAATATGCTGTTAAGGCGTTACCCCCACTTGTAGCGCAAAAAAAGGCCTTTTTCATGAATTTTTTAAAAGAAAACTTCAAAACTTTTTTAATCGATCAATATACCATCTTGAAGAACACATCTTGAAGAACTTTCAGTAATTTTTTTATTGAAAAATATTACATTGTTTAGTGGCAAATGGCCGTCAATGAAATAATGTTTTTATATAAACGGTTTGCGGTGACCAACATTGCGGCGAAGTGGATCATCTGAAGAAAAAAATGCGGATGGATTTAGTCAAATATAAGTATAAACTAGTCTTTAATCGAAGGATTTTAAAAAATATTCATTTTTCACAAAATGGCGGACAGTCAAAGTTAATGGTTCGATTTTAACGAAAAAAAACGGCCGTTTTTGGCTATAAAACGGCAATTTTTTTTTCGAAAAAAAAATCGAACGATTGAAGACTACATTTTTATGTATTAAATAAGCCTGCAAAATTTCAAGAAGATCGGTTGATTAGTGTTCGAGTAATCTTGGTCACTGACTTCAGAAATGCCATTTTGAGAAAAACGCGTTTAAAGTTTCTCTTTCAACGCTCTTTCAACGCGGATTCTTCTCTTTCAACGCTCATATCTCAGTCAATTTTGTTCGGATCGACTTGAAATTTTCAGGACATATTCTCAGATACTTATACTTCAAAAAAATGCAATTTCAAAAAAATCGATTTTTTTCAAAATCGCAAGTGGGGGTAACCCCTTAAATGGTAAGTGAGGAAACAAGGTAACCCCGGGCAACTAATATCACAGGATAAATATATAAGTATTTTGTAGCATATAATAAATTTATGATTATTGATTGTAGCGGTTGTGAGACCATTCTTTATATGTAAGGTAGAATAAAGAAATAATAGAACAACAAATGAAAAATATAATTTACAATCATTTTCATTATTTTCAAAAATGGAATATAAATATATACAAAACTGAGCGTAATGGACACGAAGTCGGCGCAGGGCAGCGGCGATATCCAGAGCTCAGATGATATACCAGCTGCGATATACCAGCGCTCAGATGAGCGCTGGTCTATAACTTTGGATATTCAACGGGTCGGAAAATAAATAAATACATATTTCTTTATAGATTTACTTATTTACAATTTATTAGAATATATTTATCTATATATCTACACGAAAAAGTACTAAAAAACGAGCATTTGTAAATAAATAAAAAAACATACCTTTCAAGGACCGGTATTTAATCTGGATTTTCGTACGAGTCGACCTAATTGAAGTTCGGAATATTCTGGAAGTGTCTGAGCACGTGAAGCTTTATCCACTAGCAATTTTGCGTCCCCGGCCGTACAAAAGTGATTATCGCGGTAAAAAAGTCCTCGTTCTTTGTCGCGTATCTCGTGATGCAATGAAATCTCCTACATTTCCGGTAGTGCTCCAGACGAAACGAGATTTCCCGATGAACGAGGTGTATCCGTTGATTGGGCTTGCTGGTATTTCTGTTAATTTGAGCTTTAGCGATCTACATGTGCCCATGTGATCCTTCGGAAGCACAATGCCACACGCATACGTAGATTCCATGCATTATTCTTCATCGCCAGTTCCATTGCAATATCCGGACGCAATATCTCGGGCGTTAATATTCGCATGCTCGAATGTATCACCGATTCTGCATATTTTACAAAGGGCCATGTGAATTCTTTATCGATTACGACCCAAACTGCTGTTTTGGTGTACGGAAATGAGCAGAGGTAAATAAAGAGTGGTTTGGTGGTATTATTGCGATCTGACTGTCAGAGTAACGGAACGGTAATTACAAGCGAACTGCGAGCTTACCGTCGATGTAAAAACTTACCGCAAGTTTACTGTAAATATCTATGCTTACCGCCGACTTACCTAAATGGGAAAACTGTGACTGTAAGTGTAACAGTAACTTTCATTGGGCTTCAAATCTGCAATTCTGTTGCTCAACTGTTACCGCAACGACTGCAGTAACTGTCTTGTAACTGTATGTTCATTTTTAGTTCATTGTAACCAATTTTATGTAGTTTTTCGATCTTCAACGAATCTTAAGTATTGCGGCATTTGATATGCGAGTGCGTACTGTTTATATATTAAAACTGTTTACATAACTCATCACAGCTGTTCAAGAGTAACTATTTTACAACTGTACTGTGCTCGTTCACTAAACATGACTCTAATGGCAACTGTTTTCGGACGATAAGTATGGGTTTATTTGCAGTACTGGGCTGGAAATGTTCTATTTCTGTACTGTATATTAATAGCACTGAAAGTATACGTTAACTTTTGTTGTATCGCAATTAGATGGTAAATATACACGTGACTTCAATGGCAACGTTTATTGGACGATGTATAGCAACTGTGTGGTGGTTTAGCGGTAACGTACTGCCACTGTTTGATTTCTGTATCGTGCGGTAATAGCACTGAAAATATACGTTACCTATTGCTTTACCGTAATTAGATGGTATATATACCCATGGCTTCAATAGCAACATTTATTAGATGGTACAGTGCAACGGTATGGTCATTTTGGGGCAATGGACTGCAACTGTACTATTTCTGTACTGTAATGAGATAGTAAACAAACGCATGACTCCAGTGGCAACTTTTATCAGACGGTGCAGTGCAATTGTACGGTAATTTTGTGCTAATGGACTGGAACTATTTTATTTCTGCACTGTACAGTAGCAGGACTGAAAATATACGTCAACTACTGCTGTATTGTAATTAGATGGTAAATATACATATGACTCCAATGGCAACTATTGCTGGATGGTGCAGGGCAGTTACGGTCATTTTGCAGTAATGGACGGTAACAGTTCTATTTCTGTACTATACGGTAATTGCACTGTATATATACGGTATGTATTGTTGTATCGTAATTAGCTGGCAGACGGAGACATGACGGTACTGGTAACCTTCATTGGACGGTGCCATACAACTGTATGGTAATGTTGGTCGAATGTACTGTAACTATCCCATTTGTGTACTGTACGGTAATAGCAATTACCGTACAGTATGGTAATAGCAATTAAGGTACCTTAACTACCGTTGTATCGTAATTAGAAAGTAAGTGTACACATAACTCCAATGTCAACTTTTATTGGATGGTGCAGTGCAACTGTATAAAGCATTTGCGGTAATAGACTGGAACATTTCTATTTCCGTACTGTATGGTAACTGCACTGTGTATGTACGGTATCTATTGCTGTATCCTGATTAACTGGTAAATGTAGACATGACGCTACTGATAACATTTATTGGACGGTGCAGTTCCGTAATTGTCTGCAATTACCGTACGGTAATATCACTGGTGATGTACGGTGACTATTGGTGTACCACAATGAGTAGCTAAGCACACCACCGCCGTACGGATAGTCCTTTTTCATCCCCAAAGGAAATGTACTATGTAATTGTTTCATTACCGTTACCGTACTATTACTGCATCGTGACTGTAATACAATGGCACAGTAACGCGAGTCCGGCCGTTATTCTCGTGGTAGCGTAAGCTTTACTGTGCTTCCACGGTAACTGACAATAGTGCGATACACACAAAAAGCACTGTTTCGCGGATAAAGAAGTTCATAGGAGAATACACGGAGGGTAACGTGAAAAAAATATTCGTGAGCGCCAAGCTGTGAATTTTTCCGGCGCGATTGCGGAATTTGGTGAGTGGTTACTGGCGACTCGCCAGTTCCGGTCGTTCGGCGATTCACACAGCGGTACTACTCTGCCTCTACTTCTCGTCATTTCCACAAAGCTTTCGATTCCCGACCGTCTGCGTTCACAAATCCCGGTAAGCAGCAACCCTTTTCCTCGATCGGCAGAGTGTCGTAAGTTCGGCCTTGTTGTTCTTTTCTTTTTTATTCGCATAGGGCGATATATGGCACGTATGGTGATTGCTAATTGGCGTCAGGGACTTTGCTGACTGCTACAGCAGCCCCTGCTTGCTACCCTTTTGATTATACTCATTCATCAGTAGTCAAAGGAGGTCATTATGCTTCAATATTAATAGTAAGAACCAGTAATTAAATTTTAACACCGACAATAACAGTAACTAATCAGTGAAAATTGGTAATTCATTACTAAAAGTAAATGACACCAATTAACAATTAAAGCACAAAATTAATTATTGATACCGACCAATATATAGTGAATAATTGCAACAATCATTGATAATAATAAATATACAGTTTAAATGAAGTCATAACAATAATAATAAGTCTTTCCATCCTCCCAGGCTACCTATATGTATCAGGTCATGATTCGTAATAATATTTACGTCAATATTGGTTCCGGTATTATCCTTCAGAAGAAAAAGTACAATATTATAGGTGTGCCACCATATTGTTTATCGATATTAAAACGAATAAAACGAGTAGAGTTTTTTTTTCGATTCCACTTACATCGGATCCTATCCTTATAATATAAATTGATCTGGGTTCATGAATTTTCGATATTAATAGCTGAAGCGGATTTTCGCGGTCATTCGGGGTCTTCTACAAATGTCTCTCCACTAACGTCCAACTAGGAGAATACTGTGTGCCTAGCACAGTGATTGGCTACACACACACACACACACACACACACACACACACACAAACACACTCACACTATTACATTACCGCTCTCAAACCCAGTCGATATTAGCTGTTGATGTGGCCTAGAGCTACTCACGTCTGCTGAAACCTTCCCTTGGGGCAGATTGTTATAGATACTTGAATGCCCTCTTAGATGTCGGCTAATCAAACTACGGCAGAGGAAAATGGCATGACGGTGAACAGTAGGTAAACCCAAGTAGCCCTTATTAACGATATGTGTATAGTACTTTTACTGGTGGAATGTTTGTTAATTCGAATAATTTTTAAATTATTTATACAGCTATTTATTTTGCAACATGAAATTATTGACGCATTTATTAACGTATTTTACATTATTACATTAAGAGGTCGTTTATGATATTTGTATCATATTGTTATGTTCTCATTGTTTTAATTTATTTATCGTTATACCATTGTACTCTATATTATCACATTTAATTTATGTATGGTTATATCATTGTTGTATTTATGTCCAGTAGCGTTTTCATGGAATTATTCGAAGATTATTCATATTATAATTATTGTTATTTTATAATGTGATTATTATAATATTTATAATCATTTCAATAATAATACAAATATTGAAATTCAATGATCCAAATTATCATGGCACACTATTTGTTATAAATACATTTATCATTCGGTAGTCAATAGAAGTTGCTGGAAAATTCTTTATATTAAACCGTTTCTTTTTTTGATTGTGCATCATTATTTTAAAGCCTATATGTCGTTAGACGAATTCACGCGCTGCTGAATCTTCTCGTTGAAGGTCTGACCGTTACAAAATTAATTATCGCATCGTTTGTTCATTTGCTCCAATAATTTCGTGGCATTAATTATAGTTGCATTTACCCTATTTCGTTGCACCAATTATACCAAAAAGATTAAATAAAAATTAAAATATGCACTCAAAGCGAAATTGTTCTCGTACATTATTATTTTCATATAATATAACGTCGTTACACGAATTTACACGCGGCCAAATCTTGTCGTTGAAGGTATGATCGTTACAAAATGTATTATCGCATCTTTTGTTCATTTGCGCTAATAATTTTGTGGCCCCAATTGTAGTTGCATTTGCTATATTTTGTTGCATTAATTGCAGTAAAACGATTAAATAAAAATGAAAGCATGCACTCACAGCGAAGTTGTTTTCCTGGAAAAACGTTTGTGCATTGTTCAATATAAAAAGGATTTTGCAGGATCACTGATTGCGCCGGATTGCGTGATAAATTACGAGGATTCTCGGTCGAGTTATTATCGTCGAGTTTGTCGAGTATAATTTGCAGTGATTTCGAGCCTACCTTGAATCTCTTGGGTAATTCACCAGGCAGTATCCTCCCAGAACAGGGTTAAGAGGTTCTCACTTTACATCGTCGCGGGGGGTGGGACCAACGTCGCAGGAGTGTGTAACTGCCGTTTTAAGTAACCCGTTGAACAACACGAGGTTCTACGAGACGGAATGAAAAAGGCCGATATAAAATGTCACTTGAGAGGGCGATGAAAAGCACAAGTCGCTGAGGAAAGGTGTTTTTATTTTTATTTTTTTTATTCGTGTGTGCGTCTCAAAGGTTGAAAAAATACGCCGTCACGAGTTAACTCCGCCAACAGCCCGAATCCTTCGCCAATTTGAAGGACTTCTTTTAGTAAAACGATGCACCAGGTTGAGAGTACATCCCACTTTGACTTCATCCCCGCCCCGAGACTCGCTTATGCTTCCGATTCACCACCTCCCGAATTGGTTTTTACGGAAATTATTGCTTGAAAAGTTGTCCATTCATCGATTGCATAATAGACTTATATGTGCAATTTTTAATACTTTATTTTCTCGAACAATTGTTCATTTTTCTTATTAATAGTGCGAATGAATTATTTGATTAATTTGATACATGATTGCATAATAAATTTAGTAGGAATTGACCTTTTAGCGAGATTAGGCAATAATAACAATTTTTGGGTCCGTACAAAAAAGGGCAAACGTTTTATGTTATAGAAAAATTCATAACGTATAGTTCAGGGGAAAAATGGAGTAGCAGAAGCCATTGTTTAAACAGGTATATCAACTGACAAATGACAATTTTATTCATAATTAATATTGAGCGGTAATTGTGAGTAATTACATGTAGAAAACATTAAATAAATATAATGATAATACAACATGGTTGGATACATAAATAAAAACAATGATAATGTAAAATAAATATAATAGATATATACTAATTATGTAAGAATACAAAATAAATAAATGTAATTTAATAAGGTTATTAATGACATGTATTTAAAATAAATATCTTTCGATTATTGCAATAATTATTATGAAGTTTTCGAAATGTTGTGAAAATATGGCGGTAAGAAGCTTGTTAAATTTTTGAAACTCGTTTTTCTAATTTTTTGCTCCGGAATTAATTATTTTACAGTAACCGTAATAATTTGACATGAGAATACGCGGCGAGTGGTGCTTTCCTGAATTATTTCAGATTTTTAAGCCGAAGGGTTACAAGATCAGAGTGTGTCCCAAGCATGATGAAATTATAAGGATTCCCCGTGGTCACAGAGTCCTAAAAATTAGCAGCAACAGAGGACACGGCAAGGACATCATATTTTCTAGCGCAGATTGATCGTGACAAGGGTCAAAACGTCAAGGTGAGCGCAAGTGTACCCATTTGCACCTCATCTCGATCCTCAATTTGACTCGGATCCGGGTGCCTTTGAAACTTTCCAAAGACTTTCCGAAGAATGAGGAGTCTTAGATCCATCACAACGTATGGACGCTGTTTGCAAAACTTTCCACGGTCTCGGAAATTAAAAAACTTTCGAGAATTGTTGGTTCCCGTCTTCGCACATTGTCATTGGGAGACGCGGTTAACCAATTATTCTCGCCAATTTTCCTCGGTGCAAGTAGAAAAGCTTGATAGGAGGTAGGAAGCATCGGCGTGGGGAAACTTCGAATTTCCACTCTCATCAGGCTACCCTGACTAGCGCAGGTTCTTCGGACCCATGTGCTCGATCCTCAATTATTTACGTCATTCGAGCCTCTTTTTCCAACCTACCCTCACCTCACATCATGTCAAGTGTCACGTTTCTTTGATCCCCTCAAGGTGACGTACAAGCAGCAGCAGCTAAGGTTACAATGGCATCGCTGTGCCGTGAGTCCAGTGAGACTAAAGTACCTGGGTCCGAACTCTTTAGCGAATATGCTGGAAAAAAGCGTTTGCGAAACTGGGACACTTCGCAATGTTCAATTTAGTAGCTTGGACGCACTAAAAATGATCATTTTGACCTCCATAATCTTGAAAGCGCTTTTATTTGCTTAATTCTATAAAAAATGTTTAAAACATCTCTTCTAGTTTGCTCATTTGCTATAGTCAGTTAAACAATAAAATTAATCATTAAACAAGTAAATTGATATTTTAGTTAATGAGGAAACTATTAAATTAACAACGGTTGAATGACGTACCGCTAATTTTCATTTTTTAACCTTGATAAATTGAAGTAAAATATGTCGGCAGAAAGATTTATCCCTTGGATTTATCTGCCACTCATATTTTTTGCAAAATATTATAATGAAAATATAAAAAAAAATCTTTTGCAGTATCCCAAATCGCCGCGGGCTATTGTTTCCTTTTTACAATTTTTTGTAACGCCATAATTACGAGATATTTGACCATGTTATTTCATTATCTTAATTTTATTTAATTTCACTAAATACTTTTATACTATTTCACTATATTTATCACCATACTATTATAGTCTTGCACTAGGAGTATTTTACTTGATTTCACTATGCAATCAAAAGACGTTCCACTAGTATTTATTACCCAACCTTGGTGAATTGAAATTAAAAGTGTTGACTCATTTATATTATATAAATGTTTAATTTAATTTATATAAATGTTACCGGCAATCTGTATAATCCGATATTCCATAGAATACCTAGGCATTCTACAGAATGCCTAAAACGTTTAGGCAATGTATAAAACATCATTTATTCCATACTTTACCGAGGCATTCTATACAATACCAAATGTACAGCCGGCAAAGTGTTTAACAGGTGCGGTTGGCGAGAGAGTACGCGTCCTAATAGTTCAACATGTAAGACATGTTAAATTATTGAACACCCCAACAAACCCAAACAAACTGTCAGAATAGTTCAACATGTAAGAACAAATAAATACCATTCTATTGAAACGATTTATTGAATTGATGATTTTCAGCAAATAAAAGATGTTTTATCTGTCCGTCATTTTATACTTTACCTGATCTCCTAATGGCATTCTATTGGATCCGTGCGCGACCCTAGCGCCGCGTTCGCATTTCTATCGGCTCTGTCAAAGGCTCTCTGGAGTTGCGGTTATAATATATAGACTTGAAGTTTGCATCGTTGAAGTGCAACAATTTTTCTACCTCTTTATCTTTACTAGTATGGAAAATCATATTTTTTACATTTGGGTTGTAGATCGCCAAATAAGGAGGCTAAAAATGATCGCGAGATATTTATAGCTTAAATCCGTCAGGGAAAAATTGGGAAATTCAGTGAAAAAAAAATATTTCGTCGCCTTTCAACGATGCAAACTTCAACGTCATTATAAAATGGCGATGAATGATGAAAATTAAAATCGAGCCTCAATTGCATGAAATTATGGCATTGAAGTTTGCATCGTTGAAATGCAATGATAATTCGTATTCATATTTTTATATCTTTACGTTGTACCAGATACGAAATCTTTTTTGCAAATTTAAATTGCAGATCTACCAATAGGCAGCTTGAAAAATCTTCGAGGGAATTTCGTGGCTGAAATCTGGTAAGAGAAATTCGAGGAAGTAAAGAAGTTATTTTCATTAGACTCCAACGATGCAAACTTCAATCGCATATTTAATTTGTTTGCATTAAGGGGTTACCCCCACTTGCGATTTTGAAAAAATCGATTTTTTTATTGCATTTTTTTGAAGTATAAGTATCTGAGAATATGTCCTGAAAATTTCAAGTCGATCCGAACAAAATTGACTGAGATATGAGCGTTGAAAGAGAAACTTTAAACGCGTTTTTCTCAAAATGGCATTTCTGAAGTCGGTGACCAAGATTACTCGAACACTAATGAACCGATCTTCTTGAAATTTTGCAGGCTTATTTAATACACAAGAATGTAGTCTTTAATCGTTCGATTTTTTTTTCGAAAAAATGGCCGTTTTATAACAAAAAAACGTCCGTTTTTTTTCGTTAAAATCGAACCATTAACTTTGACTGTCCGCCATTTTGTGAAAAATGAATATTTTTTAAAATTCTTCGATTAAAGACTAGTTTATAGTTATATTTGACTAAATCCATCCGCATTTTTTTTCAGATGTTCCACTTCGCCGCAATGTTGGTCACCGCAAACCGTGTATATAAAAACATTATTTCATTGACGGCCGTTTGCCACTAAACAATGTAATATTTTTCAATAAAAAAATTACTGAAAGTTCTTCAAGATGTGTTCTTTAAGATGGTATATTGATCGATGAAAAAAGTTTTGTAGTTTTCTTTTAAAAAATTCACGAAAAAGGTCTTTTTTTGCGCTACAAGTGGGGGTAACGCCTTAAATCAAGTTGTGTGGCCAAAGACGGCGAGAAGCATTTTTTTTTCAGCGAAGTGAAAAAAAGGGAGGAACATTTTCTTAAATAGTATATTTTTGTTTAATTGTAGTTTTGCTATAATTAATCTTTATTGCAAAAAGCGCGTACTACGCTCATACAGATTTGACAGATCAATAGTTGAGTTCATTGCAATTTTTGTCCACTGCGGGCGCCGCATTCGATTTCATCACCCACACCCTACACTCTGCACGGAGCCAATACAATTCCTAGGTATTGCATACATTACCTAAGCACAGTAATGGTTAACGTTAGATGAAATATTTTAAACATTGCCTTAACGAACCCGGTATCGTATAGAATAACTAGGTATTCTATAGAATGCCGGCATTACACACATTGCCGGTAACACATACACGGTGTATCGACTCACACAAACATCGTCGATAATTATTTCCCCCAATCTAGCGAGCCGCGATCAGAACACGGAAAAATACGATTTATTATATTTCCCCTATGGAGGGACTAGAAAATCGTCCGGGTGCGAATCCTGAGGTTAGAGCGTAGAGATATTTTCCAAAAAAAGAAAAACGAAGTAGAAAAAAACGTTTGTCGTTTTTCAGGTAAGGTGAAGCTCGTGAATATGGGCGAAGAGGTCGAGGGGTCTCAACGCACCCTTGAATGTAAGCGGTATGCGGTATAGGGGTAGCAACGGCGAGCTTTCGTATTAAAATATTAAGGGCGAGCTCGCTACGTCGGGGGTGAAATTGTCGTTCTCGTGTTGATAAAGGAACGGGAGAAAAGCGTTTGTACAGGGAAAAAAAGAAGATAAAATGGAACAGAAAAATGTCTAACTGGATTGAAAGTCGACCCTGGACGACAAAGCTCTTGAAAAAAATGAGGTTTTTTCGCCGTTCGTTTTGAGTCACTGCTCGTTGGTGGCAACACATCGAGCAGGCTAACCTCCCTTCCCCCGCCCCCAACGGTTGACATGGCGGCCATGCTTAATGCGGCACGATACTGTGACGTCACATCCGCATGTCGAGCTTGGTCGCCTATTCGTGTCGCGATACCGTATAGCTTGTGGCAACTATTATGGCATTTGTTAATTTTTTTTATCAATTGCTACACGTTGAAGAAAATCATATGTTCGTAAAGGGAGCGGCAGGGAGAGGGAGGGGGTGAGTAAAAATGTGACAGCTGGAAGATGGGTGTGGTAAAAGTTTATGAAAAATTAAGGTAGTCGTGACTTATTTTTGTAAGAATTTTGGGGACTAAAGTGGTTCGGTAAACATTGGGCGAATTTTGATTTTATGATTCTTATATTTATTTATTTTAATTAGGTTTATTAAATTATTTATTTATTCGTATAAATTGAATGTTATAATCTTAGTCTCATATATCAGGCTTGTATATTTTGTTCTTTTTTATTTCGTAACTATAATCAAATTATAATTTTTTTTGACGAAACGACTGAAAAATTATTCATTGCTGTTTGTAATTTTTTTTTGTACTAGATTTCTATCGTGAGAAATATAGACGAAAGCACGAAAACGAATATAGTAGTTTAACTGCATTTTAAGTTTGATTCAAGTAATTTTTAATACAATTATAGTTTGAAAAAAAAATTCACCCGCCATTTTTTAGTTGACCAAGTTTTTCTCTTCGCAACGGTGATGGCGAAACCCCGTTCACAACACGTTCGACAAATTCGAAGACAAATTAGTGAACGGGTTATTGAAAAGAAAGGTGAACTGTCCTCGGTACGACGGGGAACATAAAAATGAGGTGGCTGAAACGAGCAGCGCGAAGTGTAGCGTGTCTCAACGTACCTTGAGGTTTTTGTAGCCACTTCAATACACGGATATTCGTTAGTTGGGAAAGGCTGAAAATCGATTTCTCACCGGCCGAGCGTAAAATTTATTCACGAGAGGCTTATAACTCCGCGGTGTTAGAAAAAAAACACCCGTTCGTAAGCATTTGAGTATTTACTCGAATTCTTACCGACGTATGATTTTCGTCGTGAAAGTCCGAGCGACGTTTTTTTTCTCTCGTTAATCCGGACGCTCAATATTTTGCGATCCCTCAGCTTTCGGCTTGAAGAATTATTTTTTTGTACGACATGAAATTTAACACATTTTTTGTAAGTACAACGCGTCTTTTTTTCTTTAAGGTCTAGAATGTTTTATAGATAGTTGTTATTGATAAATAGAGCCATTGCATTAGCACGGGTTTGGTTGTGTTCATCTACCTATATGTGTTCGATACACAGTTGAATACGCCTTTGGAAATTGGCCACTATCATTTATGTAGCGTGGAGTGTTTGCAAAAAAACTTTGAACCGGCATAACTTCCTTGATTTTTTAACTAAAGCATTTTTTTCTGTTGGATTCGTATCAGTTTTTTAAAAGATAAAAACGATTTCTTTCCATTTGAAAAATTGGAAATTACCGCGGCATCCCGTAGACGTGATGACAAAAACAATTGTATTACCATCAGTCTTCAAACCATCAAACTTTTGTAGGAAACACTCTTTGTACGATCTCATCATTTCAATTTATTGTAATGCTTTTTTTATATGGCACACCCTGTATGTAACAATAATATGTTTTGACTTACATTTATAATATATAATGGCCTTGACAAAGAAAAGTTTTCTTTCCCAAGAAACGGGCATAACCCAGAGGGTAACTGATTCACATGTTTATTGCACGCAAGAGGTACACTAAAAAATTACGAAGAATAATGAAATAACGATTCGAGGAATATTATTTTCAGAGTAATTAACCGTATTAATTATACAAAGATCATAAAATAATAGCATCGATAAAGTATTTCAACAACGAACGCATGTCTCCGAACGACACGAAACGGGTCTAAAATACTGAAAGGTCAAGTGAAAACAGACCTGACTTGGTTCGGTGAACCAGTCTCATTATTCATGTCCTTATTACTGTCAAGGCGCAAAAAAATCGACGTTGCTTATACCAGATTAAAACATCTTGGATCCACGAACAGTTAAATATTTCACTTCATTTTTTTTAACGCAACAACTTCTCGCCACGCGATCCAATTGCTTCCATACCTAAAGTGACCTACTCGTTAGTGACGCTTTCCTCCAATATCCCGAGAAAAATGTATACTACATGGACGACATAAAAATGGAGTGTGTGTGCGTGTGTAAGAGGGGGGGTAGAGATTAATTGATTGATTGATTATTTATTAACTATGCCGTGGCAAAGCCTTGAGGCTATTAATGGTAAAATTAAAAAAAAATTAACAATGTCGTTCTTATAATTAAATACTATAAATTGAATAAGAGTGCTTATGTCTAAAGATGGTTTTGGTAACAATATTAACATTTTTTTTATCGTAGCTTCCATTTGACAGCTGACACCAGGTCGTCTTCTGACCACAACGCTCGTTTAGAAGGCATCGGGATCGAGGCACTAAAAATAACGATCAAATCATTAGTAATAAATATGCGTACTCATTATTTACATTCATAACATTTTAAAAGTTATGTGAAATACACTATTAAACTAACATGCATACGAGGAGAAGGAGGATAATAAGGCCTATGGTTAAATTTAGTAGGCCTTAATAACCGCCGACCACGTATGTAAGAAAGACAAAATGAAAAATATTTGGACCACAATACGTCATTCATATATGTAGGATAATCGACGCTTGAATCAATGAAGATGAAGACTGTGATTTTAGATAGATAAGTGTAATGTTACAAAAAAATACTTACGATTTGGTCAGACCGATTTGTATTGTTGGTGCCGCGCAGCCGCGTCGTACGATGGGTGATTGCAACAACGGTGCGGGGCGCGGGATATCGGGAGCGAGAGCGGTTATTTTAAGGCAGTAGTCTGCTTTAGAAGCCGAAAAAAAGCGTTTTTTCAGCAATTTTTTTTGAAAGGGAAGGAAATAATTGCGGTAAACGAAATTTTGAGACGATAGTGTATTATATTCAAGCTTTAAAAAACAATTCTTATTATTAAAAAATATTGACATTTTTCAAAGTTGTAACGATTTTTCTGGGGCGCCTGGAGTCTGCACTTGTAAATCGGTGCCGGTGATGGAGGTCGTGCGATGCATCTGAAACAGTCGAACCAATTTTTTTTTTAGTTTGTATAAGTTCCTTTTCTATATGAACTAAAAAAATACCGAAGAAATGATGAAATTCCAAACTTTTTCGAAGTTTGGGAAAAAAATTCACTTTTTTGAAACAAAAAAATTCACTTCAAGTTGCAAAACAAGTAATTTGAATAGTACTTTTGTCCAACTTTTTTAGTTCAAATAGAAGATAATTTAATACTGAAGCTAGATCACTTTGATTTTTTTCGATCGGACATATATTGTTTTTGCTATCGCCGGCACCGTTTTCTAAAACTTGTGAAAATGAAAACTCGAGAAAACGGGCTTTGAAGTTTTCGGTCCAAAAAAATATAAGTTTTTGGATACTTACACTAATTAGATGTTAATCAGCTATCCCCGGGCCATACAATAATCCTTCCTCTTCTTCAAATCGATCTTTTGAAGCCTGTAAAGCAGACTACTGCCTTAATTACGATTTTCGTTACTTAGGTCTTATTACCCGACAGGCCTTATTACAGGCAGGTACCTTACATTCCCACCATATTCCACTTCACATCCCCACCTTGCGAATGCGATACCGACTTCTCCGTCGGTATTGCATTTACCATGACATTTCTGCCATGGGTACAGGGAAACTGCGGAAAACCTATATGAATACAGCCACTCCCAGGTTCGCTTCTCAGTTTCGGAGTTAGTCGCGTTTCGTCGAGAAATAAATCACAGGCTACAGTCGTACACACACGACACATACACGTACCGGTCCGTGTGCATAACATCCGTGTGGAACTGGAGCTACGTCACGCCCGTATTTATTTTTCTCCGAGACTACGAGACTGCGATTCGAACCCACGACCTCTCGATGTACTCATTCAGAGGTAAGCACGCTAATCACTAAACCCGCACACCGGTTCGCTAAGAATATTATAACTATTAATATTAACGGATCAATTACAAATCCGGAAGCATATATCAACAATACTCTATATAATCAAAAAAATGGAAATTGATAAAACAAATTACAAATCTTCACTAAAAAGGTGACTAAAAAGGGGCTATTTGAGTTAATTTAGTGAGGGTGAAGGAGCGACTTCAGTAGGGAGTGAATGCCAAAAATATACCGCGGATAAGAGGAAAGATTGAAGGTTGAGGTTCTATGTGAAGACTAAAGGCTGAGGTTCTATGTGAGGAAATATGAAAAACGCTGAACATATGCAGGCGTCGAGGACGCGTCGATGCTGTAGATTGTAAGATCAGGTAAGTAAGTAGGGGAGTTTCCACTAAGAATATTATAAACAGACATACGAAGAGAGAGGGAGGGCGGGAGGGAGGGAGGGAGGGAGGGAGAGGGGGAGAGAGAGAGAGAGAGAGAGAGAGAGAGAGAGAGAGAGAGAGAGAGAGAGAGAGAGAGAGAGTGAGTGAGTGAGTGAGTGAGTGAGTGAGTGAGTGAGTGAGTGAGTGAGTGAGTGAGTGAGTGAGTGAGTGAGTGAGTGAGTGAGTGAGTGAGTGAGTGAGTGAGTGAGTGAGTGAGTGAGTGAGTGAGTGAGTGAGTGAGTGAGTGAGTGAGTGAGTGAGTGAGTGAGTGAGTGAGTGAGTGAGTGAGTGAGTGAGTGAGTGAGTGAGTGAGTGAGTGAGTGAGTGAGTGAGTGAGTGAGTGAGTGAGTGAGTGAGTGAGTGAGTGAGTGAGTGAGTGAGTGAGTGAGTGAGTGAGTGAGTGAGTGAGTGAGTGAGTGAGTGAGTGAGTGAGTGAGTGAGTGAGTGAGTGAGTGAGTGAGTGAGTGAGTGAGTGAGTGAGTGAGTGAGTGAGTGAGTGAGTGAGTGAGTGAGTGAGTGAGTGAGTGAGTGAGTGAGTGAGTGAGTGAGTGAGTGAGTGAGTGAGTGAGTGAGTGAGTGAGTGAGTGAGTGAGTGAGTGAGTGAGTGAGTGAGTGAGTGAGTGAGTGAGTGAGTGAGTGAGTGAGTGAGTGAGTGAGTGAGTGAGTGAGTGAGTGAGTGAGTGAGTGAGTGAGTGAGTGAGTGAGTGAGTGAGTGAGTGAGTGAGTGAGTGAGTGAGTGAGTGAGTGAGTGAGTGAGTGAGTGAGTGAGTGAGTGAGTGAGTGAGTGAGTGAGTGAGTGAGTGAGTGAGTGAGTGAGTGAGTGAGTGAGTGAGTGAGTGAGTGAGTGAGTGAGTGAGGGAGGGAGTGGGTGAGTGAGTGAGTGAGAAAGTTATAACGCCCACATACTGCGCAAGAATCTAATTTACTGTTGGAGTGTGAGGGAAGCGTTGTTTTCGGGAGATCCTGGCGTCATCCGATATTCATGAAATTCGTTTTTCCTCGGGTTTACCTTACTCGCCCGAGTACTAGTTCTATATACAAATGGAACGCATTGTGAAATCGCTTTTCCTCAACTATTTGCCTCTTATCTAGATCGTCGCTTTCGCATCTAGATCGATAAACATGAACGAGTACATTTCTTCCCCTAACTGTAAGTGCAAAATGCGCGATTCCTCGCCCGCAGGCCTGGATGCAAATTGCAGTTACAAACTTCATCGCTTCTCTTATCCATTTCTCATCTCTCGCTCTCGGAATAAAATGATACCTTACAACATTATTCGCGGCTTCGAAAACCGTACGCTCCGGTCTAACCGATCTGAAAAAAGCGTCTGCTGCTACATTGGTTTATACAAAGTATCAATGCTGGAGGTAGCGAAATGAAAAGTTCCGAGCTGCTGCGAATTTGCACCGGAGTTTCGGATTCACTTTCCCCTAAGATGCACCGTTGCTTATATATTGGTCGATTAATAGTAGCCAATCAGGTGACAATGTTAAGTTCGAGCCCGTACAGTGCACTTATAAGGCCGGGATGCACTCTTACCACGCGCTGGCCATGCCCGACTTTCACGTTCCGCTTTGCCGGACCACTTGGTTGGCCACTTGATTGTTCATCAATTTATGGGGGAAAAAGGGTGCATCTCACAATAAAAAATGAAAAAGGACGTTCCTCTCTGGAATGTCAAGATCTATCTACCCTTCGAAATTCCGCTACGACTTGTAGCGCACTCTGTATACGGTTCGCCGAAGTGAAGCATCAGCAGGTAGCAGTACACAGGATAGGACGTCAAAGCAGGTGAACCAGGATTAGACAGTGGAGACATGGTGTTTGTGGTCGCGAATGTGTAACGATCGTGCCCAGCCGTGAGCTATGTTCGGTAAGCTGTATTGGTCAATGTTACCCCGTACGGGTCAAATCCGTGTGTCAGAGTTTCAGCGAGCACGGGAATATGGTACATTCAGCAAAAAGCAGCCGTGCTTTCAGGGGTTGTCTTCGTCCTTGGAGTAGGAGAGAAGGAACGATGTCTCGTTCTTTCCTCTTGTCGGTGGTGAAGGGTCTACCCTCATCCCACCCAGGACGTCGTACTCAGCAGTAGACTTTAGCCCGAAACAGGCCATCCGGAGTTAAACGAAAGTACGGACGGTCGCACGGCGCTGGAATATGTTGAGACAAAAATAGAGGAAAAACAGTGAAGGAAAAACACGATGGAAAAAGAAGTGGAGGTGGAAGCGTACAAAGTAGATTATCCGTCCAACCGTCTATTTTATCACGAACGAGGATATCCACTTATCGCACTGATGCGCTCTAGGCCTCTCCGGAGTATACCGCTTTTATACAGGGGATCTCAAAAGTCACGCGACACCCTTGTAGAAAAGATAGATCCGGCGATTCTGAAGAGAAAAGTCCTCATCCCTTTTTCTCGACAACGTACCGTCGCTGAGATATCGGCTAATTAACGGCAGCCAATCCCGTGCACCGGCAAACTCCCCACCATACTCGGTTTCCTTCGATGCGAGTCGATGGGATGCAGCGCGTTCTCTCATTGCCCGCGTTTCATCCCCCACCTCGTAGGTTTAGCTCAACCGAGCCACCGGATTGGGCACCACTAATTACTTGGAGTCTATGCAACGGGCTATTGGAGAGAAAAATGGATAAGGACGATTCTTGCCAGGATATGAAGATCTACCAACCCTGTAAATCTCAGACATACCGCTGCGCACACCCGGTAATGCAGCACTGTTAATCCTTCTATCTCGTTGTTCTCTACCATCCTTGCCAATGGCAAAAACGTCTTCGTGATAGACCATTATAGTTCTCGTTCGAATCATACAGGACAGGTCGCTCCGGGGGCTGCGATTTAGTAGCGCCCAAACTATCGACGATATCAGGAAAACTTTCAGACAAAAGTTGCAGCGTACGGTGAAGACCGTCATGTCGAGTGATTGCTTTTATTGGACACTCGGCGCGCAAGGTTAGTGCTACGTTTTCAAGAGAGACACGAAGGAGATCGTTTTTTTAACATTCCACACAGTTAGGAGGGTCATAATAAATCACAGAGGTCCTAGTTCAAAGTCATAAAAGGTTAGCAGATATAATACAAGTGGAATAATGGTATCTACGATTCAAGGGAATATGGACCCTAAACACTTGCATGAACTAAGTGAACTAAGTCAAGCAGTTGTCAATGATGAGGAGATGGACTCAAACCGTGGGGAATGAACTGGAACACCAATTCAAGTGTATTTAAATACAGGTCAATCACTGAAATACGGATAGTCAATATCGATTGGTGAGAGAGAGGGAGAGAGAGAGGGAGAGGGAGAGAGAGAGAGAGAGCAGAGGAGGCATCCCAAATTATTTAGACTTCCTGGCCCGGAAGTGACGCGAATATCTCATGTATTTAACTTCCAGTTGAAATGATCAATTTGCTGTAGCTCCCTTCAACGTTGATTGGAATAGAACTTGGCACATGGTAAATCCAGTATCGTATTTACGAGCGGTCGTCATGGTGTTTTTCTCTTAATGTATGGGAGAAAGACGTTATGTCTATAACCTTTTAGGTTATGAGATACACTCGAAAATAAGAAGGTGGGCCAGTTCCTCTTCTTCCTTCGGGTTGAAACATGGTGACTGGAGAAGTCCGAACACCGTATTCTTATCCGTTTAAGGGGCAGCAGCAAAAGAGTGAAGACTTTCCCGGCATCTGTACAAAAGACTTTGGCGTGCTCGTGTCCCTGTACGATTTTATGAATCGGTGCCATTTTGCGTTCAGATTCGACGAAGTCGCATTGGGCGATCGATCTCAAGGGACTCACTTCAGGCTCAAGAAAAGGAATGAGGTGCCCGCGTCAAGGCTGATTTCTCGAGTGCTCTTTCTCTCGACGGAGCTCTCTTCCTCACTCTCCGCCTCTCTCTGTTCCGCGCGTCTCGATATCCAAACTAAATCGCGGGTCCTTGAAAACCGGAAGCAAGATTCTCACTAGCGCGGGTGGAAACTTTCAAGCGCAATTGTCCTCCTTTTGCCGTAACAGCATGTGGTGTGGTCGATGCAATGGATAGGGAAAACCCCGCGTTCTCGAGTCACATGATCAGACGTGATTCGTCTCGTGACTCGATTGCGTTGACTTTTCCATCATCACTTTTTGGCGTAAGATGCTGAATCATCACTGAGGGAACGCCAATCCAAAAGTTACGAAGGATCGTGAACATTCATTCCGAGTACCGAGAACATACGTAGAGGTTAGAAAACTCGAAGATATTTCACCACGTTATAAAAATGTTTGCACCAATACCGATGTCCTAGTTGTTACCGATTGCAAAAGATTATACAAATCGATAGCAAAACGCTGTGTTTTTGCGACAGTCTGCTTCGCGATACAACATTGGAGGTTAACCTCACTTTATGCTTCTCGCCAAATTTTCGTCCCCTCGGGATCGTTATCGCGTGCCTAGTTGTACGCAATCATTTGGCACTTTGATCAACACTTCAAGGGCTCGACAGTCCACCACGAAGGGTCATGAAAACCCAAACATCTGATAACTTTTATTCCCACATCGATCCACATGTGATCATTGGCTGTTTTACCTATCGAGAGCTTCGCATTTTTATCACCAGAGGCGCCACGTAGACTTTTAACCTGTCCTCTGCACACTTACTACCACGAGAGAACCTCAATATCACGTTACTATCACGAATTGCCCCTGTTTCTTTCTCTTCCTAACCTCCATAAAGTGCCTCCAATGCGAAAACCTATTTTGCTGCAGCCTCGCATCGGTACTTCTTACAAAATCTTCATCGTTTTTTCTTGCTTGAGCCCGCAATTGCCGACACTAATGGCGACCACGACTCACACAAAGTGGGTGTGCACGAGAGGGACCTACATTGGCGGAAGGTCAAAGGTTTTCTTCGGCAGGAGCATCTGCAGTAAAGCATCTACGCAACGATCGTGCTAAAGCCAAAGGCATACTGAAATATTCAGGAGTACATTCATTCAGTGCTGACATGTGAATGTGCCTAAATATACAGGGTGAGTCATGAGAAACAGAACACCTGTATATCTCTGTTGGATTTGAATATACCAAGTACGTACATATCGGAATTTGAATGGTTTGGAAGGACGCGCATGGCTATCATATTATATTTTTTTAATTTCACTTTTTTCGATTTTTTCAAGGTCATCAAAGTTTTTTTCAATGGAATGGCATATTTTTTGTATCATGTAACATAGTGTGACCGTTAAATGACCTTCAACCCGGAAATATTGAATAAATAACAACTGTTGACCTTGAGGAAACCGAGAAAAGGAAATTAAGAAACAAATTATGGTAGCCATGTGCGTGCTTCCAAACCATTTAAATTCCGATATGTACAAATTTCGTATTGTTAAATCCAACAGAGATATTCAGCTGTTCCGTTTCTCGTGACTCACCCTGTATATATGGTAACCTTTGCTAGCGACTTTCCTTGCCTGTATGTCGGACATTTGGTTTATGTGTATGGCGGGAATGGACTTTAGAGCCGTGTCGTATTTAGGGTTGCAAATCAAGATTGTTATGAAAAATACGTTTTCTGTATATTTGACGAAAAAAAAAAGTTTTTCTATGTGGTTAACAGAAAAGTGGTTGTTGTGTATAGTTAAAAAAATACTATATAATTTTTAAAACTTTTTCTACATCGTGTAATACATACTCATAATCGCGCCAGCAGAAACAAAACCATAATCGATTGGCTCCAATAATAAAACAGCTCGACATTCAGTATTTATTGAAGGGCTTCCTTATATTAAGGGTATCGCACCCCTGTCCTTTCGAAGGACAATCGCAATTGCTCAGGCTCCACTTGAAGGATCGAGACGACGAAAAGTGCAGGGTAATTCTAAAAGCGTTTATTTTCATATACCGAAGGGTCAGGAAAAACCCTTTGGCCGTTTTCGCGCCAACTTTGTTTGGGACATAGACGGACAGGAAAGATTTGTGAAAAATTATAGATATTTTCTCAGCGTCGTATTCTTAATGAAATCTCAAGAATACAATTTATTTGTTTATTTTATTAGATACTTATTATTAGGAATACTGGCTCTGGCAGTACATCGAGTGAAGCAGTGCTGTGCATGGACAATACTCGGAGCGGTGACCGCTTAGCCGTGCAGCGGCTGGCGCATCAACCAGTAAGCGGAAGGCCCATACTTCTGATGCCTTGGTGTAGATACTTGAGGTAACGTCTGTGCACCAGAGAATCATAAGAATATAGGGCCATCTATACCGGTAGGGGTTTTCCACAGTTTCTACATACCCTCAGCAAATGCGGCATAGTGTAGCTTAAGACGGCTGTGGACGCAACGGAAGTTACGTTAGATTAGCGAAATCCGGATACGAAGGGGTAGAGAAAAGATTCAATCGGGAAGGGTTATACGGACAAATGCGCGAGGGTGTATGTTGGAACTCACGAATTGATTGAGACCGCAATAAATAAATAAATATTAGAAATACGATATATTACTGAACTCCGATTAGATTAATATTATTCTCAAAAAACTATTGAAATGGCTAGAAATGTTTCATAACATTTTTGTTATAATGGAATGATAATATTATTTGAATGATATAGTGCTTATGTTATAAGTATAATAATATTACCAATATTGTGAAACAAAAATTACAATAAAAACGATAAATAGAAATCATATTATGCAAATGTCTCATCCCTTTTTCCGACGGTATTACTTATATTGCCAAATTGTCGTGTGTGTCTGATTCGTTTTTTGAGAATAGAATTGACCTCTTCGGAATTTAATAATATATAGTATACGTACTGATAAATACTTAATAAGACGAATAAATAAATCGTATCATTACGGAGAAACTAAAAATGGTTTACCATGTGTGTCAATACATGGTGGGCGGGCGAGAAAATTGGCAGCCTGGGTGTATGACCTCCGACCTCAATGAGAGAGCTTTTTATAAAAAAATCGGTATGAAAACGGATTTCAAGGACAATTATCGCCTCAATGGAACACCAAGAAACTTGTCCTGCACCGTCTTTCGGATACGGTACAATGGGTGTATGATAATGAATATGAAAATATAAGTGTTAAAACGAAACTGCTGAATTTCCGCATTTTTGCATTGAGGTTATGTTGCTGCATACTGCAGCTATTCCGACATAAGTAGAGCTTGCGCTCTACCCATGAACTTTCCGCCCGCATAGCTGCTCTCACTTCATTACGAGAGTCAGGTTCCGTGGGTCGTTGAAGAAGAAAAGCTAAATAATGTGGGAAACTTCATTCCCTGTGCACCGAATTAAAAAAAAAAAAAAACAAGTTTTGAGCATTCTGCGGCAGTGGCGTTCCACGCGTTACCATTTTTATTTTACATGTAAAAACTTACAAACTCAATTTTTCACAAGCCAATAAAAATAAGAACTGAAATAATTCTCTCACCGATCATAGTACGGAGCTGGCGACTCTCGTGTAAAAAAAAGTTAAGCGATAACTTCGGTCGAGAATTAAGATCGGTCGTTCTCGAGAGATCCGTTTCGGAAGTTCTGGAAATCGCCACCACATCGCTGTGAGCAGATGTTTTTTCTTAACCGAGCGCGCTATAAAGTCTATTTTAAAGTGAGGTAGATCTTCCTCGTGAATAGGCTCATAAAAGAATCCACCGACCGCGAGTGGATAGTCCGGAAGAGACAACACATCGAAATTGGCAAAATGGCCCGTCCCTCGTGGTTGTTGAGATAACGCGAGGAAAGGAGAAACTTTCATTGAAATAAAAGGCTGCACGGCGATATCCGTGATCTATATCCTGAGAAGTCGTAGAAAAGCACTTCCCGAAGTGTAAGTCAATGAGGTCATGTGCTCTTTGATGTCGCAAGCCAGATCGGGGGACCGTCGAATGTCGCTCGTTCTGCGATAATGGCTCGACGGCCTGATGCGAATGAAGACGTCAATGGCACGGGGTACAAGTGAGTTTCCCAATTCCATTTGCAGTATGCTGCAGCGCCAGTAGGACCTCTCAGGGTGTCATTTTATGGGTAACAAAAAGCAGCAGCTTCTTAGTAACTTGGTAGATGTTACTGGCGCATGTTGAATCACCCAAGCGATGCTAGTTACTATAGTGCGGCTGTTTTTGACTACTCGTGAAACTACGGTAATCTCAGGTTGCCATTTCATGGGCGACAAAAGGCAGCAGTATTTTAATAGCTCACTAGTTGTTAGTTACGTCAGTCCAATAGAATGTTTGATTACCAAAAACGATGTTAGTAAGCTACTACTTGAAATGACACCCCGAGGGTATCATTTCACGGGCAGCTAAAAACAGCAGCATTTCTATAACTTACTAGTTGTTGCTAAGATACCATTTCACGAGCTAAATTATTACTAGGATACCGTTTTACGAGCTAAATTATTGCTAATGGCACCATTTCACCGGCAGCTAAAAGCAGCTGCATTTTCGTAACTCACTAGGTGTTGTTAGCATCAGGCCAATAGTATGTTTTCCCAAAACGCTACCAGCAATTTACTACCCGGAATAGCACCCTAGGGGTGTTTATTTCACAGATGCAGATCCATCCTAAATCAGCGTCACGTCAGTAGCTCACTAGTGACTAAAACGCTGCTGCTTTTAGCTGCCCATGCAATGGTACCCTCAGGATGCCATTCGATGAAATCTCGCGTTCCTGATCGCGCGGTATTCACAAGAGCGCACCGATTTTTTTTTGTTTTCACGTCACGTTCAATGCCACTGCTGAAGAACTCTGCGTACGAATGGAAAATAAATAACGTCGCGAGACCCCTCCCTTCGCGACTCACGATTATGCCACTCTCCTGTCACGATAAATGTTCCTATACAGTACATACGTACACTCAACGGGAGAATGTGTATCCGTAAAGTGTGTAACCTCGTTCACTGGGTTGGCCCGAGGAGGCGGGGCGAGGGGAGGGGGATGGGAAATGTATAATCCAAGCTAAAACGGTGTCAGTAGGCGCAGTGCGGTAGCACGCACATTTCTCTCGACTGTTTGCATTGCAGCTTGATGCAGTTGTGCAGGAATAATATTGCGGAACACGTACGAATTCTCCCTTCACCACTTTTTCTCCAGTCAAGCTCTCTTAGCCCTTCGTAACCCAGCAACAAAAAATCTGAAGTTGGCTTTCGCCTTTATAGAGACGGGGATAAAGTGAACGGTTGGCTAATGGAAAATCTGGTCTCGGTCGTTGAAAATCTAATAGATATATATAAATATAAATATGCACAGGATATTCTATAATTATTACTGCCGGACATTCGCCGCTTGCAATCTTTATCGGAAATATTTCATATCATAAATATTGATGGGTTTTGTGTTTACCTGTATATATATATATATATTGACAACGCGCGTAATCTCGATTGAGTTCGTCGCCATAATTACCTCAAATAATCGAGTTTTCGAGCACGTGTGTGTGCCGGCGAATATTATTCATTGTCGCTCGGAATATTGATGCAAAATGAGAATATACTCGGATCGCGGACGAAAAGACTAATTGCAACCGACATGACCGATATTACTGTGCCTACTATTGGCAAGGCCATTATTCGAGACCCAATAAACAGATTGATATTAATAAAGTCACAATCGTACGCGACAAACTGTGCTAAATTTGCAAACCTTCAATATCGATTAATATTTCTATCCTTAAGAATGCTTCTTAAGGATAATTTGCTTCAAAGCAAATTCAGTTGGCTACTTAAAAATTCGATTTGGAAAATCCTAATTGAAGATTCTAAGAAATAAAATGAGGTAAAATAAAACACAATAATAATTGGACGTGACAATTGAAAATCTTGTTTAGAAAAATCAAAGTGCATACCTCGAGTATTTCCATTTTACATTTAAGAGAAGGCGTATACCTATTCTGTGAATATAGGGGTGTACTTCCGAAAAGCGGAAACCGAATTCCGATCTGAAATTTGGCACAGACTTTCATTTTAACATTTCAAGAGATTCCCTCAAATGATTTTTGGCGACGTGCCATAGTTTTCGAAATATCGATTTCTGACCGTAATTTTTTGACTGCGCTTCTACTATATCTATAGTTAACAGGCTCAGTTTTGGTTATATCCATATATGTTATCGTTCTTTGTGGAGTTCTTCGTCAGCCGACCCCCCCCCCCCCCCCCCCCCCCACCACCAACAATATAAGAAAATAAAAATATTAAAAAATGCTAAACTAATAAATGAACTATGAAAACCTGATACCCCTCAAAAAAATGAACTGTGGGAATACAAAAACATGAATCTACGATGCTCTGTATCTGTCTGAATATTTCATGCACATACGCTTCCATATTTACATCCGCGGTGGTCCGCGCGCACCCCGCGATTTAAGGGGGGATTGTCTTTTTTTTCACAAAATTTACCGCTTTTTGGGAATTTTTTTGTGAAGAAAGTATACAACGGAAATCTTGTGAAACTTGGCATATAGTTTTATTGATCTGTTTACTACATACAAAAATTTTTTTAAACAATTTCATCAAAAAAATCCGCCTCCCACCCCCCTCGACGCGCGATGGTCCTTTTTTGATGGTGTGTACGATTTCTCAAAAACTGTTCAACCGATTGCCTTCAAATTTGGACAGAATGCTCAGCTGACATCCTTTTATCGTTTGATGAAGCAAAAAAGCAATACGTTTAATAGTTTTTTATTTATAACAAAAAATCGATCAATTTTTTTCGAAAAATCGATACTTCAAGTTCAAAACGTCACCAAATCGTCAATTTTTTTTTTTTTTACCTTCATCGAACGATAGCTATATGTGTCTAAAGTAAAATGCTTTTTGGGTTTTTGTTGCAGGATGAACGTGAAGGCTGTAATCGTGCACACCATCAAAAAAGGACCATCGCGCGTCGAGGAGGGTGGGAGGCGGATTTTTTTATGAAATAGTTTAAAAAAATTTTTGTATGTAGTAAACAGATCAATAAAACTATATGCCAAGTTTCACAAGTTTTCCGTTGTATACTTTCTTCACAAAAAAATTCCCAAAAAGCGGTAAATTTTGCGAAAAAAAAGACAATCCCCCCTTAATACGCACATCCAAGGTGCATCGCGCACGCACCAGTGTTCCACGCACCCCACCATTCCACGCGCACATCAAAGTTGACCCGCGTCCACACCAGTGTTCCACGCACTCCACGATTCCACACGCACATCCAAGGTGCCCTGTGCCCACATTAGTGTTCCAACACCCCACCTTTCGACACGCACATCCAAGGTGGGCCGCGCCCGCACCAGTGTTCCACGCACCCCACCATTCCACGCGCACATCAAAGTTGACCCGCGTCCACACCAGTGTTCCCCGCACCCCACCATTCTGCGCGCACATCCGAGGTGACCCGCGCCTACACCAGTGTTCTACGCACTCCACGATTCCACACGCACATCCAATGTGCCCTGTGCCCACATTAGTGTTCCAACACCCCACATTCCGACACGCACATCCGAGGTGGGCCGCGCCCACGCCAGTATATCAGTTACATGGACACACTCGCCATACATACCACAAGAACACTCTCTAGACGAGAAAAAGATCTACACAGCGCAGTAAAAAAAAATAACTTTCAGAAATCGACATCTCGAAACCTATAGCGCGTCTCAGAAATCCGTTTAGGGGATTTCTTAAGACATTAAAGGAAAGGTCTGCGCGCAATTTCAGCCCGATCGGAGGGGGGTTCTTTTCGGAACTTTATCCCAACTTTCAAAATATCGATGCCTAGGAAAATATTGCAAGTCACCAAACATCCTTTTTTCCAATTCCAAATTTCAGATCGAAATTCAATTTCCACTTTTCGGAAATGTATCCATATGTATCAAGAAAAGCGGTAGGTCCTTGACGCCAAATAATTTTTTTTTTATCGACGCCACCGATCTTGACCCCACTGACGGACTGACGGAATTTAATGACATTTTACCCATTTAATGTGATTTTTTCCTATCGATTTTGTTTAGTCTATTTTTCGATCCGTCCACTCAACCCTGAGATCCCATAATATACGGTCGAATATCCGAACGATCTTTTCACCACGAAAATTATTGCACCCTTGTGGTTTTGTCGAATCGAATAGTCATTCAGACCTGTCATAAACATTACATACGCCCTTTTAAGTATCACTTAACACTTTTTCTCAAGAACGCCGTAGAGTCGTTTGAGACGTTCTGCGCAGACTCGAGACGTAGCCCGGGCATACGCAGCGCCCTCACTTTCTTGTACTATTTAGCAGCCGACGTGCTTGCGATATATATATATAAATTCATATATAAACTGTGTTACAATGGTTTTTGAGGCTCTAACCTCTTATTAGGGTTAGAGCGTTTGTCAGTGCAAACAAAATAAACGGCCCCTTTTAGGGTCAAATTAAATTATACGAATATTGTAAAGCGATGAGTGTCGCGAATTTTAACCTCAAAACGAAAATGTCGAGAATGTTGACCTCAATGTCGAACAAACGGCTCTTCTCAGGGCCAAGCATAAATATGACAAACGTTCTTCGTGTCGCAAATTTCAATATCAAAGATGCTTCGCAACCGTGAATAGGGCGGCAAGCAGAACATTGAGCGCATCTAGATGAGACTTCAGCGTCGAGGGACGAAAACCCCAAGAGTATGGAACTTTCGTATATCGAATGCAGGCAAGGCAAAAAATATAAACTGCTCCTTACTCGAACCCACCGAAAGATGTATACTTATGAACTTTTCGTCACTCAGAGACAACGAAACATCTATACCCGTAGGTATCGAGCAACTGGAGTCATCATTCGGTTTCGCACCAAGCACAACAAATAAAAAAGGGCATCGCCTAGCCAAATCTGCAGATTTGCTAGCTGATAATGTACAAGGGTAGATTGTGTAGTCAGAGCGCACGCGCGAAATAAGAAGGATTACAGCGATAAAGGTACTTAAGGGGTTACCGCCACTTGCGATTTTGAAAAAATCGATTTTTTTTTATTGCATTTTTTTGCAGTATAAGGATCTGAGAATATGTCCTGAAAATTTCAAGTCGATCCGAACAAAATTGACTGAGATATGAGCGTTGAAAGAGAAGAATCCGCGTTGAAAGAGCGTTGAAAGAGAAACTTTAAACGCGTTTTTCTCAAAATGGCATTTCTGAAGTCGTTGACCAAGATTACTCGAACACTAATGAACCGATCTTCTTGAAATTTTGCAGGCTTATTTAATACATAAAAATGTAGTCTTTAATGGTTCGATTTTTTTTTTCGAAAAAAATGGCCGTTTTATAGCCAAAAAACGGCCGTTTTTTTTCGTTAAAATCGAACCATTAACTTTGACTGTCCGCCATTTTGTGAAAAATGGATATTTTTTAAAATCCTTCGATTGAAGACTAGTTTATACTTATATTTGACTAAATCCGTCCGCATTTTTTTTCAGATGATCCACTTCGGCGCAATGTTGGTCACCGCAAACCGTTTATATAAAAACATTATTTCATTGACGGCCATTTGCCACTAAACAATGTAATATTTTTCAATAAAAAAACTACTGAAAGTTCTTCAAGATGTGTTCTTTAATATGGTATATTGATCGATTGCAAAAGTTTTGTAGTTTTCTTTAAAAAAATTCATGAAAAAGGCCTTTTTTGCGCTACAAGTGGGGGTAACGCCTTAAAGGTACTTTATTTATATAGAGTAACTTAAATAGCATGAAGTACGCATTTCTCTCAGTTACGTATATCCCCAATTGAGAAATTTGCTCTGACCATCTGACACATGTCGACGCAAAGGATATGGATGTCAATGCATTTGCTTCGCTGCATTAATCACACTTTTAATGCCCCGTACAGTATGGTCGCATCTACCTGGCCAGTAAAAAAACCGTGTGCGGAGGTAGAAAATCGTGCAAGGACCAGTGTGTCGGGATTCCGACTCACCAAGAGAAGCCGGATTTGCGTGCCTGACGCCAAAACTCATACCTTTACATTTCGAGAAGTCACCGATATGAATTTTTCTTGCATCGAACAGAGCAATGCAAAATTCTTAGCGCTTCAGGTTCAAAATCATCAATATAGTATTTGGGATGAAACTCTTAGACGTATCCAGCGGATATGAATATTCATTCTAAAGATTAGACAAAAATATTCATCTTTGGCTACTGTGATCTAGCAATTCGTTCGGAGGTAATGAAACATGTCTTCAACAGCATAATTAACATCACGAGAAAGGTTTTTCGAGCAGCCATTTTAAATAGATAATTCAAACTGCTCAACACCGAAGGCATATCGCACTGATTCTAATTTACAAAGACTTTGGCAGCAATGGTGAACAGTTTATTGCAATTTTGGCACTATACTGCATTCCTCGACTATCGACTAGTCGCAAAGATAAATTGTGTACCGGTGATTGGAACAAATTCAAAAATATTTCAAGCCTCAGCAATGTTTTTTTAACGTCTGTTTATGAAAGTTTTCCAGGCTTTGTCTCGCAAAAGAGATTTTTCTCGGATTGTTATTTCCAGAGGGCCTGACAGCGAAATTGAATGGATTTCCTTACAATGTCTACAAAACATTATAATGAATATAATTAACTTTGCTATCTAACCCTTTTAAGGCGTTACCCCCACTTGTAGCGCAAAAAAAGGCCTTTTTCATGAATTTTTTTAAAGAAAAATACAAAACTTTTTTAATCGATCAATATACCATCTTAAAGAACACATCTTGAAGAACATTCAGTAATTTTTTTATTGAAAAATATTACATTGTTTAGTGGCAAATGGCCGTCAATGAAATAATGTTTTTATATACACGGTTTGCGGTAACCAACATCGCGGCGAAGTGGATCATCTGAAGAAAAAAATGCGCATGGATTTAGTCAAATATAAGTATAAACTAGTCTTTAATCGAAGGATTTTAAAAAATATTCATCTTTCACAAAATGGCGGACAGTCAAAATTAATGGTTCGATTTTAACGAAAAAAAACGGCCATTTTTTTCGAAAAAAAAATCGAACGATTAAAGACTACATTTTTATGTATTAAATAAGCCTGCAACATTTCAAGAAGATCGGTTCATTAGTGTTCGAGTAATCTTGGTCACCGACTTCAGAAATGCCATTTTGAGAAAAACGCGTTTAAAGTTTCTCTTTCAACGCTCTGTCGCCGCGGATTCTTCTCTTTCAACGCTCATATCTCAGTCAATTTTGTTCGGATCGACTTGAAATTTTCAGGACATATTCTCAGATCCTTATACTTAAAAAAAATGCAATAAAAAAAATCGTTTTTTTTCCAAATCGCAAGTGGGGGTAACCCCTTAAATTAAAAACTCGTGGGGAATGCCTTTTGCCAGACGCACCCTGGAATGTTTTCATAAACATAAGGTTTGGTCTGAATGCTTGGATTATTAATTCATTCGACAAAAATTCCTTCGGCAATTTCGTTTAAAAAAAATAAAAAAAAATAGTTAAAAAATTAGAAAACGGTTTATGCTTCAACTAATGCTACGGATGCTATTTCCCAGGTTACGATCAATTCAAATATCTGGACATACTTTGCCCTGCTCGTAACTACTTTTTGAAACTACAGACGTATCATTTCTTCAGACATTTTTTAAATTCACTTCTCTCTAAATTGAAGCTAAACGAGAATAGGGTTTTTTCCCCGCTCAAAAAGATATGAAATCCCTATTAGCAACTGTGAAAAAGTAAAAAACGAACGCCAAGTAGTAAAAAAGCTCTCCCAAAACATTATCGCTTATTTAACCATATTAAAAAGGCTGATTTGTTGAAAAATATTCTTTGTTTTAATTCAAACCATGGTTGTGTTATATCTTTTCAATTCAAATGTACGAAAAGGTGAAATAACTTTTAATAAAATAGCCAAGATAGTTAATTAGAAAGGTTGTAAACAAAATTGTTGAACGTTAGGAATAATATTTTAATAAATATTTTATTTTTATTTAAAAAATCGTATTACTGTTATAACAAAAAATTGTTATAACAATTAGATAAAAGTACAACGTAAGGACTTCGTCTTCTCAAGTACTCAACTCGCAGGTTAGAAAAACATAAACTGGCACAATGTATTATACAACTGGAAATCAAATTCATGAACGCACGAAGTACGGATCAAATCAGTACCTCTTGTTCGGGAAAAATGAACGATTTTGCTAAGTTACCGGCTAAGCGCGTCTTGCGCCACGGAAGCGACGCCATCGCGGCATGTAAGAATGGAAAGAGAAATAAATAAAAAAGAAACATGGCGAACAATGGATGTACGACGCAAGGCGTTAGAAGTGGAGACAGATAAAGTAACTTCAATATATAGAAACTTGCCTGTCTAACGATGCCACTCAGAATCAAGAAGAAACATTAGCACCCAACGTGGGGCTCGAATCCACGACCCTGAGATTAAGAGTCTCATGCTCTACCGACCATGTTCCTTTTTTTTATTTTTAGCGGGGTTATTAGACGTGGAATTTTCTAAATATTGAAGTCACTTTATTTGTCTCAACTTCTATCCCCACGCGTCGTACATCCATTGTTCGCCATGTTTCTTTTTCATTTCTTTCTCCAGGGAGATTATACTAAAAGAGTCCGAACTCTAATGGGGGGATAGGGGAAAAGTAGCACGCGAATCTGCTGGATTTAAGTAGTACCTGATTGAGCCACTAGCAGCGCTGGGTCGCAGCTGATGACCACGGTCTTACATACAGGTCTTGAAAATCGCTCAAAATTTCAGTGGTGGGGGATGGCCTCTTATTGAAGCACCGACTGTTTCAACTCGTGACCACGAGGATCGCTGCTATAGAGTGATGCAGGCTGTGTGAGAGAGACGGAAATATATTTCAAAAGTGAACACAACCCAAACATAACCGCTGATGCACGCGACCACACGCGACGTGCTCTACTTGTAAACTTGTAAAAACAGTGATATTGAAAAATGACTAAGTGGTGTATTGTGCCAACGTGTAAAACAGGCTCTCGGAGAGAAAAATCGAAACGCTCAGAGTTTCGGGTGCCGAGAGACTTGGCGCAATTAAAAAAATGGGAGGCCGCGATACCGGGAGTTGGGAAATTCGAGCCGAGACACGTTGTGTGCGAAAATCATTTCGAACCGAAATATATTAATCGAGAATGGGCGAAACAGGCGTTGAAGCCGAGAACCGGAAAAAAATGAAAAATTATTGGGATCGTTACAATAAATACTTTCCAGGCTGGAAAACATAAAACAAAGTTAGTGAATTATTTTCATTTATCCTACTCGAGAGTCCTTCGCTTAAAGGTCGGAAAAGAGGTGTTTTTTTTTAATTTACCAACGTCAACCGTTTCGGAAACTGCAAAGTAGAGATTATTGAAAATGTTTCTTGGGACATGCATTAAAATTTTTCGAAGAGGAAATAAAGAATTGCAAAAGAAGCACTGTTTCTTAAGTATTTGTTTCATTTTCAAGAAATAAATCCTGCAAGTGTTTCGGTCTGGATTCCACTTCGGTCTGGAATAGTTCCCACTTATTTTCCGGTCAATTAAAACAACGCGTAAAGCCTATTTTTTATAAAAGCTAAAACATGTTTTTAAAAAACCGAGCGCACAGGGATCGAACCCCTGAAAGCAGCATTACGATGCTTGCACCGAACCCCTCGACCAACACGAGCTCACATTGACACCTATATAAAAAACATTCATATTCATTGTACCCACTTGGATAACTATAGTCTTTTGGTTTTTTTCAGGTTTACGATAAAGTTACTTTTAATTGTATTTAGGTCCATCATGCATTTTTGACATTGAATATCATAATTTGCCTACACCAGCCAATTGTACAGCTAGGTTAGGTTCCTATGAGTCAACAATCGATTTCCATCACAGTCTGCACACTCTAGCGCAGCGACACTCGCGG